>JAQIYI010001737.1:0-11042 GCA_034700265.1 Polyzonium germanicum
GATAATTAATTATATGGGCATGGCGATAATATTGATTAACGTTCTGTATAATGAAACTTAAATTTGAAGGCCTAAATGAACTTAAGTGAATTTAAAGTGTACCTCAATAAGCACCTTAGCAGCTATGATAACAATGGTGACTAAGTGTAATTCAAACTTAAAATAGCTCATTCAAGAAATTCAACTAAAAATATATTCAGAAGGACTCTCGCGATATCAAATGTTCAAACTAAACTGCAGTCAAAAGTATAATCACGCAATGGCACCAATCACCATATGTTTTCTATGCGCAGATATTTTTGACTGCTTGTCCGAACTAATACTGTAAAACTAAAATGGAAAAATGACGTGAAACATACCTTCGGCAAACGGGTCCCCACGTTCAGGCGAAATGATGAGATTTCGACGTCGCAACTGGTATTCGTGTTCCCGATCAATGATCTTCGGGATGCGGCGATCCTCCAATGGATCGTAATCCTTAAAACACAGAAGAAAAAAAATTGGATTCAGAAAATAATCTAAAGCCAAGATGAGAAAACAAACAATTTGTGACGAACCTTGTCTCCTGGAATGTCATTGAGGAGAGCCTGTGGAGCTGTGAAGGTTGGTCTCTTGCTGTTGACGGGCGCCACAGCGCCATCTTCATCGTCATCCTGTTAAAACACGCGAACATAATCGATTTGATACCAAGAAACACTTCGATTAAGCTACTTAATATGGTAACACGCAATTTTGCTCACGTCTGCATCTTCGTTGGCAGCGATGGAAGTAGCGTAGCCCTCAAATCTTCCTGTTCCTAGAGTGCTGCCGTCGTAAATTTCTGAGTCAAAGTATCCGGACGATCCAAAACCGACCCTTTCGCCATTGTCGTTGACCACCACGGTTCGCTTGCGGGACTGTAGCTCTAAGATCTGCGTCTCGATTTCTGCAAATGAACAAAAAGAAAATAAGGCTTTCGGAGTTGCATGAAGAAGGTTTTTGCAATAATATATCTGGAATACTTAAGCAGAGTCACGTGACTTGAGTCAAGTCTCAAACATAACAAAAAACATTTATAATCGTCAATATAAAATGCACAATTAAATGTCGCCACGCTTCCTATTTCGCCACTAACTTTGCACAAAGGGTGGAATCAATAAGCATTTTTAGCGCTGTCTCGACTTGAGAAAATCCCAAGACCGGCCCAGAATACGTCATTATTCCATTCAGAGAGAATGGCGAAATGACGTACCGTAATTGGATTTTTTCAGGTCGAGACAACACTAAGGCTGGTATCACTAGCGGGTATAAGGCGATTCTCCAGAGTGACTCGAGCCTTGCTCACTCGTGTGAGCACCGCTCGAGTCACTCTGGAGAATCGCCTTACACCCGCTAGTGATGCCAGCCTAAAAGTAACTACTAGTTACTAACTAGTGATTCAAGCCTAATGCCTAATAGACGAGTGCACGATCAGAGTATGAACAACTCAGTACGAACAAACATGATGATGTACTGTGCATGCATATGTGAGCCATCCCAAGCCGCAGGGCCTACGCATTCAGGCCTTTAATGCATAGGCCTATCTGGAACGTAATTGAAACGTCGCTGAACAGAACCCGTGTTCGCAGGCGTATGCGCGTACTGTAGTTGTACCGAAGCCTATTTACCGTAGCCTAGGCTGTTGTAATTGTTGGTACAATCACCGTATGGTTTCTCGCTGGTTTGCAACCGCCTAGGCCTAAATAGACGGCCATTTTCTTTTGTGTCTGGCTCTGCAGGGAGCAGCAGCAGCGTTCAATATTTTAGACATTTTTTAGGCCTAAATGCTGTAAATGCCTATTATGAAAACAAACGCGCTGCATTTTGCGCTCGCTATATTCAAACGTAAAGGTTAAAGGACTTAAAAACTAGCGCTATCCTGTATGAATTAAAACGACGATTTCAAATGTTTCATTTTATAATCGAGAAACGAGAAACGAACGCAATAATTTTTTTTTGTTCAGATATTTACCTTCGTGCGTTAATGGAGCCGCCATCTTGTTTCAGTTTTCAATCTTTTCATGAAGCCGTGACGACTGCGATGACGTCACTGAAATTCAGGTCACGTGACCTTGTATGGACCGCAGAATGAGACGAGTCTATTTTTTAAGAAACCGGGATGTTGGGTTGTAACTTGCTTATTAGCGCGTGCTGCCGTGCATCTCGTCGGCGCCTATATAAATCGCACCGCGTTTCTATTTTTCCGCCATATTGTTTTTTGTTCTTGATTGAAATGGCCTCATTCTGTGCAAGGCGATCTAATCCGACGCCATCCTTAGCCGAGGTAAGTATTTTTCTGACTTGAAATGCCGCATTATGCTTTCTAGCATCTTTAGTTTCCATTTTCATGCAAATACTCGGTTTTCTTTCGGCGACGTCGCGCATTATTTTAATTTCTGTTGGCCTCTGCCCGTTTTGAAATTCAAACGTATTGAAACACGCGGTCGGGCGTTTTATCATGATGAAATAACACAGACCTGTGCATATTTACTGTGATGTGAATTGATCTAATTTCTGACAAACGCTCATTTTACTAGGTTATTACAAAATTTCGATTCATTTAAACGAATTTAAAATATTTTGTGCATTTTTTTTTTCACTTACCTAGCTGGATCCGTGTTTAGAGTGGCCAACTTGAAAATGCTGAAATGCATCAAGTGTTCTAACGTAAGTAGGCCTATAATAAATAAATAAAAATAAAATAATTAGAATGTGTAGGCTTACAATTTTAATTGCGTCTAAATTTTTAAAAAATTTAGATAAATAGAAATTAAATGTACCGGGTCCGGTAGTCTTTTTCCTTAACGCGTCGGAAGTATTTCCTATTGAAAGTCTTACATAATGATGACTTAAGTAAAAAATCAGATGTACCTTACCCAGGCATAAATGTTTTGCTGATAAAACTTGTCTGAATAAAGTTTTAAGACTAGAATTTATCTTAATTGAATAAATGTCTTTGCTAATGGCTTCGCCTCGTTTTACAGGATGCTTCGGTGCTAGATATCAGATTGGAAATCACTTCAAACGTAAGTGAAAATTTTGTCGTACCTAGAGTGCGCATACAAGTTGTAAATGATGACTTAAGTTAAAATCAGATGTACCATACCCAGGCATAAATGTCTTGATGATAAAAACTTCACTGAAGCAACTTATTATTTTGAACCAAGTTGAGATCTGCAATATTAGAAAGTTACTAATATTCACCATGGTTTTATAGCGCCATTCATGAAGCACCAGGTGTGAAAAATAACCACTTTGCGGACAAAAGAAGGAAGCGGAAGCAGAGGTCAGTATTTTCTTTTGTTTATATTGCCGCTTTAATTGGCCTATATTTAATGTTAATGATGAATCAATATTTCAGTTATCCCTGTCATAAATGACGTTGATGAGACCTAATATTCTGATGTATTTTTAAGAACTCAATTGCTAAAGGATACTTCCTCAACATTGTATAAAAGATTTTGTTTTTTGTTTAGAAGCTGTTGGATAGTTGGCTTTGACTAAACCCTAAATGCTCCAACTAGTAATTATGGCAAGCGGGTATGCATTTTCTTTCGTCTAGGCAATAATTGTCGCTATGCTGCGTTCACACTTGCCTCGCATTGTGTGAACGTCATTGAAACCATAATGATGATACAATAATTGAGTCTCGTTCGTATGAAATTAAAGTAATGATTACGAATAATTATCAAAGAGTAATGGAATTTCTGATTGGTTTCTAAGGGTTCCCACTCAAATGTCATTTCGTTTCTTTTCAAGAGTTAATTTAATTGTCTTAATTTTGTTATGTGCGCAGTTTTCCACGAGTCCTGTTTATGGTCAAAGAAATTTCAATTCGGACAAAGTACGCTGTATTAAGTTTTATTGTTTTTTTATTCCATCCAACTTTAGATTGTCTATGATGACTTCATATGAGCATATGTCTTAATAATAATATTCAAATTTTGAAGATTTCTATTAAACTGAGACGATTTATTTTTTAAAATTATTTTCAAGATATTAAACAATTGGAATTACCTCCAAGCGTTTTAAACACTTATTTCTTGTTTCAGTGCAGAGAAGTTGCCACGACGTAGTCAGAAGAATGTTCAAATTATTCCAGTGCCTTTACATTTCTTTAGTCTGTAAAAGTTAAAATAAGTGTGATTAAAATTCATCTAAGAACTTATCTTTTCCCATGACTTGATAAGTGTTTTGAGTAAAGTGCGTACGACTGTAGTGAGTATTTTGTTTCAATTGGTCACTTGCTATGTTGGCGTACTGCATACCCCAGTATATGCACTAGAAGCAAGTTGGAAAAAAGGTTTTACAAAGCATTGTAGTCGTTCTAAAACAATGCTTCAGCGAAATTTATATTTAGTTCCAATGCTAGCTACATGTATAAAGCATGTATTGCCACTAAAAGCGCGAGCCTTGACTTGTCCCGCGTTCTCTCTTGACAACTATCCATATGCTAAGCTAGTTTACCTTGTTTTAATGAGTGTTTAAGTCGATTTCTGCTGTTTCGGAATCTGAGGAGGATTCAGAATCACTAGTCAGTCTTTGACGCCTATGCTTTCCATGTTTCGACTAAAAAAGGGAAATAAATGTCATTTTTTTAGGCTTAGAAAAAGAGCATAAATTGTCCAAGAAGGAACGGTATCACTAGGGCGCTGATGTTGATGACAAAAAATGACCTAGGCCTACATTTTTTATTAGAATAGTCACCAACATCCGCGCCTTAATAATCACGCGATGGTAATTAAAACGGGCCTTGCTCTTCTTGTGCTTATGCTTGTGTTTAGACTTATGGGATTTCTTGTCTGAAATGAGACGAAAAGAAGCATATTTAAATTTGATGAAAAACGAAAAAAAAAAACATCGGCACGAACCTCTGCGTTTGCGATCTAGGCCTGCGTCGGATGTTGTCGGAGCGACGTCTGTTGTTGGCTGCTTGAGACGCGGAGGCAAGGCTGGGCCATAGTTAGAGTCCACTGGATCTGTGGATGGAGCCCGGATCGCGACGCTCGGGAGACGTTTCTGCCCAATGTCCGTAGGGATGGAAACTCCTTCGCCGGCCGGAGTCTTGACTTCGAGAGTGTCAAAGTCGAGGTTACTGAAAAGACCGCCTGTCGTTGATGCCCTGGCCGATGGCGCGTAAGCTCTCATCGTGGCCGAGTGATTACTTATCGCGTCGGCCACTGAGATGGCTTTCACAGCAGGAACAGTTGCTGTCCTTTGCATCTGATGTGTCTGATCGTCCGTATCCTTCGTCGTTTCGTCTTCGTGTTCCGAAGACGACGATGAGCTTTCCTCTTCGGAGTCCGTGTTCTGAAAAATGGCCTTGAAGAGATCCAACGGAGGCCTCGACGGCTCATTATCCTTCTTAGATGAAGTTTCTTCGTTGAGATTATCTTCTAGCTGCGATGAAGTCAACTTTTCCTTCATTCTGTCGGGCATCGTTTCGATGTCGTCTAAATTTGCAAACAGGTTAGGTCGGTTCCCTTTGGCCGTCGTCGTCGTCGAGGAGCTTTCAGCAGGGTCCTTGATGATACTCGTCGATGGTTCTTCAGGTTCTTTACCAATACATATTGAATATGAAAATAATAAATGAATTCTAAATAAATCCAAATGAGTTTTACTACGCTACAAAGTGGGTACAGTTTAAGTAGGTCTTCTACCTTTTGGAAGTTCAATGGCAAGCAAATCGTCGCCGACCGTGGCGTTTGAGTCAAGGCCTTTGAACATATTGAAGACTGAAAATTTTTCGCGCTTTGCTTTGAGAATGCCGACGACGGTGGATCTTTGTTAAAAAGAAAAAAAAAACATAGTGTTTACAGTGTGCACGCGTACGTTACATTTGAAAAAACATATCGACATATGCAATGCGACATTTGGCCTACTCTGGATAAGGGTCGGGCACGTTAAAACGACGACAGAGCAAACGATCTGGATGCCACTCCAACCTTGTCCTCGTCCTTTTTCCGTAATCCATGACGACCGTCGCTGCCACCTTCACCTCATCAGAGGCACTTTCCTAGGAAAAAATAAACATTCGCTTACATTATAGCGTGTATATCGATCTTAAATAATTTCATAATTAGGTCTAATGAGTAAAAATATATTACCAATAAATAAATAATACAAATAAGTTAATAATGAATAAATAAATACTAGATTAGAATTCATGTAGATTATTACATATTTATATTTTAATTTATTATTTGTTTATTTATTAATTCAATTATCTATATATGATTTTAACTAGTAATAACCGTATAAGATCATTTTAAACCGCATTTATAAATAAATAGTTTAATACTTGTTTATTTATAAATGCGGTACTTCCATTATTAATTTATTATTCGCTTATTTAATTATAATTTACTTCTATTATTTATTTATTAATTATTCATTTATTTTTATTCATTAATTAATAATTTTTGTAATTGTCGAGATCGAATTTAATTTAATAGATAATTTTGAGTCTCCTAGGCCTAGTTTGTCTTGAAAAATAAACAACTGTGAAGCTTACCGCTGCTTTAGCTGTTTTCGCTGCTAAGGCCGTCTTCATCTCCATGTCGATGTCAGATTGCTTGGCCGTCACGAAGCGCAACGCCATGCCGTGAGCCAGCGGCCTGTAAATGGCGGCCGCCAAACGAAACTCTTCCATTTCGCGCTGCTTTTCCCACTCGGTCATCACTGAAGGTTGAAACTTTTGAAATATCGAGTCCTCCTTGTTCTCGTCTTTGAATTTCAAGTAAAGATCATAGCGTTTCTGTTTGTCCTCGTCACTCGCGAACGGCTGAAATCCACTCCTGGGTCCTTTGTGATCCCGGGAGGTGAACAAGCTCGACGAAGGTGTTGTCAACGGCGCTGGTGGAGAGATCACCGTCGACAATGACGTCGATGCGGGAGAATATGATGACGGCGTCGCAGCCGTCGCTTGGGGGCTCTTGTTGGTTATCGCCATGAGTCGTTCTTTGTCCTCAGGTCGCAGTAAATCGAACACGGAACCTAAACAATCCCAAATATAAAAATATAATTAACCTCAATCTCATAAAACAAACATCTTTACACGTCTTAGAAATAGTCAATCAAATTATGTACCGTACTACATGCACCTTTTTGTTTTTCCGTCCCGACTATCTCAGCTCTCTCAGTTGCCGTCATTCGGTGCCTGTCCAAGACGCTAATCTCATGTTTCGTTGTTTCGGAAGCGACGACGACTGACTTCCGCCGAAGTGGTAGAAAGCTTTTGGGCAACTGCGGCGGTGGGTAACGCTTCTTTCGTCCAAACGAAGCCTTTGACAAATGGAATCCCTCCAAAATTTCACTAATCTTACCGATACCCTTCCTCCCATCGCCTTGGTTTTCGCGAGAGGAAAAAGTAAAATCAATTTTAATAAAGAAAATAATAAAAGAAAAAGAAAAAGAATTTGATTAAATAAATTGCAAATTCTTCAACTTTGGTCGCTTTTAACGATAAAGCGGAAGCTGAAACTGAGCACAATTTAAGAAATGATATATTTTTGTAAAAATTCAAGGTAACCACCTTTTGCGATTTTCTCGTCATCCTTCTTCTTGCTCGCACTGGCACCCAATTCGAAGTCGTACTGCATCATGTCATCCACGCTGTAGATATTCTCGTCGTCTTCTTCGTACACGCCGACGCCAAAAGCCTATAGTTTCGGATAAAAAAATTCCAGAAATTCGCGGGTTAGAGATTAATAGACAAAAGTCATTCCAAAGATGGTACTAAGCAACCCTTGCATGCGATTTGAGGTAGTATTCGAGTTTTTCCTTAGAAGAATAAGGAGTAAGGAATTCAAGCTTAAGTTCAAGTCTCACCTCGCCCGTAATGGCCAACCTATTCTTCTTGTCACGAACGGGAGGGGGTGCAATGGCGTTTTTGCCAGAACGAAAGGTAGCTAAAATAGGGTTGCGATCTAATCCCGTGTAGCCAATTCCGTGAAAATCGTCCTTGGCCTTGTACGACATCACTTCGACATCGTCTGGCGCGAACGTAATTCCCCTCAACAACTCCTCGTCCTCCGAATCCTTAAGAAATGGTTAACATCGTTGATTCATTGTCCACAAAGCAAAAGTAATAACAACATTTAAGTAAAACCTCCTCTAGTGAGACATCTTTGGGCAGAAAACATCCATAAACTTTCACGCCAGGAGTTTCAGGTTCTACACAAAAAATGATAGAAAATTTATTCCTCAATTTCCGAAAAAAAAGTAAAAAAAAGGACAAAGCAAACCTTTGATTTCACTAGCGGCTATAGTCTTGCGTTTCTTCTTTGTTTTCACACGTGGACCGATTCCCTGACCGGGCTTCCATCCCATTTTTCGAAGAAGTTTGACGCCAGCCGACTCGCTGAAAAGACAAGTGGAGACGTTTAAATTTTAAAATAGATTGAAATCGATTTAATTTAAAGAAATCGTAAATGTGAATGAAGAAGAAGAAAAAAATACCTGGACGGTACGATTAGATCCTTTAAAGGTGGAAGTCCAGGAATCGGACCTTGGTTGAAAACAAACTGTCTCTTGCGCGCCCCTTTACCGGTCCCCTTTTCTTCTTCGGCGAATTCCTTGTTCACTTGAATTTCTCTAGGAGCGATGCCAAAAACGCCAAGATCCTATACAGTATTGGAATACAGTAATTCAAATAGTTAATTACGAATTACGGTACACTTTCCGTCAATAGGCTTGGTCAAAACACTATCTAATACGAGCGTACTTCGGTGTCCATGAAGTCCTCCGGTCGCTGGCTTTGTTTTCCGGCTCGTTCCACCCTGGATGATGAGAACGTTGACGGTGTCCATCCTAGTGGTATAAATAATAGGCTAATCAGCACGGATACGTTTTAAATATTAGATCTACGATGACTCATTTTGGCTCCATGAAATCCGTAAAATATTGCAATAGCTAGGCTAGGCCTACTTAGCAGGGCGCGCTACTTGCCTTCCTTAGTGCCGACTGTGTTGTAGTAGCCCGCTGAGAAACCGCCGGTGAAAGCTCCGTGAAATCGTCGAAGTCCGCGCTCGTCCCGAACTTCTTGCTGATCGATGGGCACCGGTTTCTTCCTTGGAGCTTCGTCTACAATTTATAAACGATTTTAAGTACGGTACCGGTAGGCCTTCACGTATGTTGACTAGCTGTTATGATTTAGTATGTCTTACAATAAGCTTTATGAAATTAACAAGGAAAAGACGATGTTAATTTCACTATATGGGATGAATGAGGATTAGTCCATTACTCACACCGGCCACCGTCTGAGGATTAGTCCATGGACTACGGAGCCGAATCGTAAAAGACGGATCGTGCGAGCAATGGCCACGATTGTCTGAGGACTACC
This sequence comes from Polyzonium germanicum, assembly GCA_034700265.1. Classification (NCBI taxonomy): domain Eukaryota; kingdom Metazoa; phylum Arthropoda; class Diplopoda; order Polyzoniida; family Polyzoniidae; genus Polyzonium; species Polyzonium germanicum. Next base: position 9,362 of record JAQIYI010001737.1, read on the forward strand.
ACTAGTACTGTAGGCTATTTCTCAGACGTCCGATAAATGTCCTCAGACATACATGTACGTGTGTGGATATGTCTTGCCCCGCGACGCGGCATGACATGTGCAGTGACTGCAGTGCATGGGCTGTGGACACGTTTGTAGCCTAAAGGTAATAAAGCAGCACACCGCTAATAAGTTAAAAGCAAATACCTTCCTCTTCTTCTGTTGCCAACGGGGTTCCATAGCTAATAACATCCTCATCGGCACAATCCATGTTTTACTTTTGTTTTCAAATTTATTTACTCTAATGATAAGACCACCAACTTGACTTTCATGGGCGCCGCCATTTTGAATCCCGAAGCGCTGCCAGATCACGGTATGTAAGACCGTGAGCCAGATACTACTACAAATACTCGACCCGCGAAATTAAAATATTTCAATACCGGTATTTTAAAGTTGAAACATGATTAGTTTTGTGCATAACTATTTGATTAGAAAGGATATGATTTAATCTTCGCCGTTTCAGCTCGGTCAGCGCTTTAACTTTTCAACAAATATTCTGAATTTTGGAATAATCCACTTTGACCAAAATAAAACTAAAGTAGACCTAAATAAACCAAAAAACATGAGTAACAAACGATAATTATCAAATTAACAAAATAAACGATCAAAATAAATGCAGAACACACAATTAAACAAAACAAACAAACAATATAATATAAAAAAAATAAAACTAAATAAACAATAAAAGCTTAAAATACTTAACGTTTTAATTCATTTATTTTTTCAGCTGCAAAATCTGTAACAATCTTTTTTTTTAGAATCCATCTCTCAATTTATCGCTTATACGCGTACTCTTGTGATTCAAATATAATTATCACATAGTCATAATTGTCACCTAGTGTTTTGTAAAGAAAAATATTTGTTCTGCAAGAAAGCTCAATTATATTTACAAAGAAAAAAATTATGTTCTGAGCGGGGCAAAATGAAGTCGACTTAATAAACAAATCAAAAGATTTTTTTTAAATTAAACCTAAAACATCCCTATAGCTATCAAAATATCAAGCAATAAGGGTCTTCATTGTATATCCTATGTGTAGAATTGTTGATTAATTATTTTCATCCGAAGCAATAACAGCCAAATGGGTGATAATATTAACAAATAAGAAATGTATGCCCAACGTAATGATAGTTGCATATAGTAATTATCATATAGCCTGTGACCTGCATGGTTTGACGTCGAAAAAGCGCACGCGATTGTGCTAAACGTCGATGACGTCATCTCCGTCTAAGACGTGGATTGTTTTTCTGTTTGGCGGAGGAAGAGGAGGGACGGCTGCTGGTGTTTCGAAGTTAGATAGTCGAGCGAACGATAGCTTGCTTGGAACAGGACGAAGAGCTGGTGATGTCGTCGAACTGGATGACGTCGAGATCCTGCCGGAGGTCTGTTGGTCGGTAGCCGTGGAGGACGGAACCGTCGAATCCTGTGATGATCCCAACGAATGGGATCTGGAAACCGACGGTGGTTCTGCATTAAATATATCAAAAGACAGATTGAAATTTTAAATTCAGGGTAATAATTTAATGACCAAAAATACTTGTATATGAAGAATAGCACTGGCGCAGAATATTTCAGCTCAACAAGCGTTAATTTCGATCGGGCATGATTAAACTAGCTATTTAGGCAGGATTAGTTAGGCTAAAG
>JAQIYI010001738.1:0-11042 GCA_034700265.1 Polyzonium germanicum
TAATTCGCCACAACACAAACCATTTATCATTTTCCAAAAATTGACGCGTACGCAAACTATTTTTAAAAAAGTATATATTTATTCATTTATTTATTTATTTTCATATTTTTTTCTAAACCTTATCGGTTTTCCTAGCAAAGTAGCAACGAAATCACAGAGGTAAAGATCAAAATAAGGGAGCGGTGACGTCATTTCCGCCTCGTGCACTGCCGAACCGGAAACTGTCGGAAACGCTAATTTTGATGAACAAAAACCAAGATGGCCACCTCGATGTTCTTATGTACGTACGTCGCTGTTTTGCAAACAACTTTTTCCTTTTTTCTTTTAAGTTTTTCTAAATATTTGTAAAAAAATTTCGGAATAAACACAGAATGTCGCGGAAAATCGGGCTGTGCGACATTCATTTTGATCCGGACATTGAAGGCGAGATAGATTTCGATTTTTTCAACGACGGAGATGAAGAGGACGAACATCGAGGTGCAATGACGGCGCGAACAAACGACAATGACTGCGTCATCAAACATTGCTCAACGTCAAAAGCCGCTACAAGTAAAAGCTACGGCTATGAAGATAATAGATCTACGACCACGATGTCTTCCCGAGGTGCAGAAGCTGTGGGCAGATTAAGCCACCTTGACGACGATGACTATGCAAGGACTATTCGTGAACTAAAGCTCGGTCTACCGTCCAGTGATTGTGACTGCTTAGAAGATTTCGAGCAGCGTGTTTGTTATCCAACAATGCGCGACGACGGCACGTCCAGACGAGGAGGGGACGTGCTTGAAGGTGGAGTAGGCGGCGTGCGAAATCTTATTGCCACGAATTTGATGTCAATTGACACGCCGCTCGACCGCATGAGCGACCGTGCTGATCGCCCTCATCAGCAGCAGCCGGAGTTGCAGACGTCGATGGAGAGATCGTTAACACCGAAAGAGTTATTGCGGGTGACCGCGACCGAATTGCGCTTCGGTTCACCGCAATCGTCTGACAGTGGCAGTGACTCCGCCTCCGACTTGTATTCGCTTACGGACTCGCTGACGGACGAGGATCAGGATCCGGACAACAACTCGTTAGACGCCGCATCAGACTCGGAGATCACCGACGTCTCGCCGTTGTCGTCTGCCAACATGAGTCCTCTGCCCGAGTCGCCCAGAAGACGCACGCCAGAACCATCCAAGCGATCGTCGTCGTCCAAGTTTGGCAGTTTCAGTCCGAGGCCCGGAGGAGTAGGACGAAGGTCGTTATCTGCGGCCGGTCTTCAGTCTTGCAACGGTGGACCAAAAGCATCGGGCACTACCACGGTCGCTGGTTTCGACGCAACTTCTTCTTCGACGACTACCAGCTGTTCCAAAGAGTCGTCTGTGGATCTGAAACTTCTAGCCAAGGCCATCTTGGAACTGGAAGAAGAGCGCAAGATTAATAAGACGTCTGGCTCGTCGCCTTCGGAAACAGACGTCATGATTGGAGTCGTCAATCGCAGCAGATCAAAGTCGTCTTCGCTTTTCGGCCACGATCATCAATCGTCTTCTTCGGGTAGGATGTCATCGAATTCTGGCAGGAAGAACTTGTCTTTCTCGAACGACGAGATTCGCCGGATCGAGCTGGAAAACAAGCGACTCTTGAGGCGCATTATCGATAGTCAAAAGACGCGCCGCTCTTCGCAACCTCCGCCGACGACGGGCAAGCTGGCAAGCTCTGCCGTTAACAGAATGAGGGAACTGAAAAAGATCGAGGCTGAGAATCTGGTGAGATAAACATGTTCTACAAATTAGGTCTAGGCCTATTTGATCAATTAGACCTTGTAGGCCTACGTGCACATTCCAGTTGAGACTGAATTGCACCAACTGTCCTTCACAGTCCAATGTGATTTAGTGGGCCTAAAGATATGACATGTAAAGTAGGCCTATATTGTGCGCTTTATAAGCCAAAAATATTTTATAAAATGCATCACATTCGGCTACAAATAGAACTATAGGACTACATCAGATTCTGTTTGCCCAACACAGTTGGTCCAATTCATATTAGGCTTATCAGTTCTGACGTGTATGACGGGCTTTACCGCTTTAGTCAATAACAAGAGACTAGGCCTTACATGTAGCCTATAGTATTTTACTAATAGCTTTAGATTACCCTAGGCCTAAGCAGATTTCATTGAAATTTAAGCTTATGCCTACCTAGTTTATAAGCTAGGTAATATAATTTTTTTTGTATGAAAAATATTTTTTGAATGAATTTCAGACGATGAGAGTGAAAAGGTTAGGACGTGTCGACTGCATTTTGCTTGGCTTGTGAGAATTTCACGCTAAATTTAACATTTTAACTCGCTACATCCGTGACAAATTCACATGTTTTTTATTTTTTTAGTATTAGTTTTTGTGCATCTACCTAATTTTAGGAAAATTACCAGTCTTTTTTTTGTTCTTGTAATTTATGTTAGGTCTATGTTATCACCTTGTGTGAAAGTTTTTTCCTAATCTTAAAATCCTTCTTCAGCTGCCAAATAAGAGAGCATCAACGCCCCCTCAAAGTGAGGAAGCAGTTTTCACGTCCACTGATCTTTCACATGAAACGTACATGGGGGGTTTCACTGAGACGGTCATTCGACTGGAGGATAACCGAAGCCGTCCATCCATCCATCTGTTACGACTTTAGAGCGATTAAGAAAATGTCCTGCAAAGGACGTCCTATCTCGCTTTCGAATTAAATATAATCAAATTAGCGGCTGAACAAAAGCAAAAAAAAATACCATAAAATTTCTTTTTCATTTACCTAAACATTTGAGGTGACTCTAATCTATAATTGCGGTCAATTTTTGTAATCTTTTTTCATGCATTTTCAGGCCATGCTGAAACGTCTTCAAGCGGCCAAGCCGACCAAAGAGCTGAGCCGTGACTTCCTTCTGAAAGCTGGCAATGGACGAAGTGGATCTGCGTGCAGCCAACAATGCGGTGCGTGCTCGACGCCTGCGTCAATGTCTAGCCCGAATTCCTCTCAATCTGGATCATCGTCGCAACAACAACCACCCCAGAGGGCTGCCACTGGTCGACACGGAACCAACGGTCGTTCGTTGAGCACAGGAAGTCTTACGAGCACTCTGGCAAGCTGCTCCAGTACATCGAATCGGTACAACTATACTGGTCGCAGTAGGTCACTCAAGCTACCCAACACTGCCGTCGCTGTGACCACCGGGTTTGTCGGCCTTGGACAACAAGCAGCTGCTGCTGGAGGTGGTGGAAGTGGACGGTAATTCAACTCAAATTCAGGCAACTTAAACTCGGTTTCTGCTAGAAAAATAAAGACTACAGTTACTTTACTAAAAGTATGGTGGCTCAGGAAGATAATTTGACAAATATTGTTGGACAACTTAAAAATTAAAAAAAAAAGATTTTTAAAATCATTATTTTATTTTATATAGGCCTATGGTTTTTGTCTTGTTTTGAATGTTTTTAACTTAGCCTAATAGAAATATTTTGAACAACCTTTTTTTTTTAAATTTATCTCCTGGGCCATTTATACTACATTTAATTTTTTAAAAAACGTTTTCTAGATGAAGCTCGGTATTAAAGTGCATTTAGGAATTTATGCATTGTTAATACCATTCGTGATATTCTTTACTTGTGGTACAGGGCTTTTATGTTTTTTCTAAGATTTTTTAAATTTTAGTTTCTGTAAAATTAATTTGAGATATTTCTTTTGTTTGCAGTATTCATTTTGCACGGCGTCTCATGTTCTAAGCCTTGTAACGGTATATAATTGATTTTTGTTGTTTAACTTTTATCTTAGTTTAAGATTACTGTGCATTTACTCAGCTACCACCTTCATGCTGCAACTAAAATCACATCCTCGTGATCATACGTTCGTTATTCACCTTTTGATCACGTAGGTGTGTCATTGTGTCTGTGGCTTGTATTGAGATCGTGTTTAATGTTCGTAATTACGAGTAAAAATCCAAATATTCGTTTTGTATCAATTCTAAAATGAAAGCTAGAATCGCGAGTAGACCTATTATTTGAAACGATTTGTTCTTTGATTCAATGATCAATTTCAAAGCAAAAGGAGAATGAAAGATAAACTCATTGCTGCTGTACCAGTGACGTTTACACGTACGGCAGCCAAAAACGAACTTTTATCGTGATCGCGTACTTTCTTGTCATCGTACTTTGTACAATGTACTTTGTAAAGCATTTTTTTGAAAAGCCTAATTATTATAAGCGATATATTTGAACAATTTGTGATCATTGATCAATTATATTGTCTAATATAATATATATATTTGATTTTTCTGTATAATTTCTGCAACAAGAAAAAAAATTATAAAACGTACTCTTTAAAATGTAATTTGTCGAAATTTTAATTATTTTTTGTTCATTTTTTTCTTTTCTTCTGGTGGTGGCTGGCTATATCTGAACATCGGTTCTCTCGGTTCGTGACGTCACGTTTAGTTTCATCTATCGACGACACGAGCGCCGTGGAAAATCAACGGAGGCAGGCGGCAACGAGCCAAAGGCAGGCACAGTGCTAGGTGAGATAGAGAAAACAGGCTGTGTTTATTCCCGTTTCTAAGTCACTTGACAACCATTTTTGTTGGAGCTTACCAGCCAAAATCCGCGCCAAAAAAATAACCTCCCTGAAAACGCACATGAAAACTGGGTGAAAAAAACCTGGGATTGTTTGTTTATTTTTTTTGCCTCCATAATAATTATCTTTTCTGATGGAGTTGTTTGTTTTCCTGCTGTGGCTCCGGGAAAAATAACGCGGAATGCAATCTCCTACGAGAAAGGTAAATTCAGGATAAGCCTAATTGCATTTTTTGTTATTTATTTTGAATTTTTTTTGGTCGGAATCTTGCCTTGCCAGTTCCTCCTAATTTGCGTGCATGTTAATGTGGTTATTGGAAAGCAATCAGTTGTTATATTGCCGGGCTTTTACTCGTATGTGCTTGATTTTAATTTAATTACTGAGTTTTTATTTCTGATTAATTTGTAAACAAAATATAAATTACCCCTAGGCATAGTTGAGTTATGTTTTATTTTATTTTAAAGGATAGAATTTTATTTAAGTTATAGAATTGCTTAATTTAAATTTTAAAATAATCCTACGTTTAATAATAATAATAAGATTAATTTAATAATATATTTTAAAATAAATTTAATCAGTTTTATTTAGCCAAGGCCTAGTTGAGTTATGTTTTATTTTATTTTAAAGGATAGAATTTTATTTAAGTTACTGGTATATAATTACTTAATTTAAATTAAAAAAAACCCTACGTTAATAATAATAAGATTCGTTTCATAATATATTTTAAAATAAATTTAATTAGTTTTATTTAGTCTAGGCCTAGTTGTATATATTTTGACTAGTTTCTTTGTTCTAATCTTTTGATTGTTTATTCTCTTATTTGATTTCTTCTCATTTCGCGTTTGATTATATATTTAATTTATTTACTGTGTTTGCTCTTGTTTGATTAATTTGAATTTTTATTTTATTTACACATTTATGTTCATTTTTTTGTTTGATTTGTTTTAATTTAGAATTTCTATTTTCTAGAGCAAATCTGCCGCAACCCTGCGTTCTGTGCACATCGACCAATTAAATAAACTACAGACGAAACATCAGCAGGAATGCGAACTTCTAGAAGACATTCGGTAAGCAATGATCGAGGCAAGGCTAGTTCGAGCAAAAAAAATGATTTCTAATTAGCTATTGATTATAAGATTTATAACTTAGGCACAATTTTACTGTAGAGGCCGATAGGCCTATCTGTAGCATTATTGTCAGCATGTTTCCATAGCAGACCAGACTAGGCCTTATATTATATCTAGCTAGAGCTTCTTCGCCTTTAAATTATATCATATGTTTTCAGTAGTTATTTATGAGCTTCTAATTATAATGGGTTTGTGCTCGCGTCGTTATCAGTCCTTTAAAGGCTTAAAAATGGGCATTCTTTTCCTTCTTTCTATCGCCACATATGGAGATTTTATAATTAACGCCTCGTTCGAACTAAATCGATTTGGAGGCTAACAAGGACTGTAAGTTGTTAGCAGACAAGCGTGAACAAGGCATATCGTCCTTTAAATGTATTGCAGACAGTGCAGATGTTTCCATTTCGTGTGTTGCATAGTGGTGATTATATCATCGTTAGCATAGTCCAAGGAGGCCCACTCACCCTCCCTGATAGGGTTCTGATCGAAAACACCTTCACTGCAGGCTGCTTGAATTACACAATAAAATTTGGGATTTTTTGACTCAGGATTTAACTTGCTGTTCCCTGAAATTGAATCTTCAAGATTAAAAAAAGCGGGCAAGGGGAAAACAAATCCCTAAATTCATTGCACCTCGCTTTCTCATGCGTTATTCAAAGTCTCCTTAAATGTAAACATGAAAATTTCTAGAAATTTTAATCAATTCTTTAAAAAAGTTTAAATTTAAATCGCCCCTTTCAGGTAGGCAATCACTTAAAGCTTAATAATTTACTAAAAGTTACAAATATTTGCATTATTTTTATTATTTATTTTATTAAATTGAATAAAATAAATAATTGTAAATAATAGAAAATATATTTTAACTGATATTAATCAAATAAAATATCACTAAGTAAATAAAATTGATATATCTTTTTTTCGTAAATAAAATGTGAGCCATTTATGACGTCATCAAAACGTCTCGGATGCGAACCCATGTCTCATAGGATTAGGCCTGTTTTCTCATTTCGCACACGAATCCTGCAGTTTTGCTAAGCTAAATTCGATACGTCAAAACGCCGGAAGGGACAATTTAATTTCAAGATAGATTGACAGAAACGGATTTTTTCTCTCCCCTCCTTCTGCTGTCATTTCGCTCTCCGCATGGCGCATGCGCAGTGCACGATTTTTGTAAGACAAAATAAATCCTATCCGCCGGCCTAGAAGAAGCAAAAAAATCTAATGTTTTTTAAAACCAAATGGGTTATCTTTATTCTGCAGATTAAAACGCTTATGCCATGCCATATAGAGGATGCTTGTATTTTGGGGGCGTCATGGAAAGCAATATAAAATCCCATGGGTAGACAAATATATGCACTTGACCCAACTGTATTAAAGGCAAACTGCTTTAATGGCACGGTCACAAGATGTCAACTATCACTGGTTCATGCATGTAGGAGGTCCAGACCTAATGGAGGTGCTTTTTTTTATAAATATCTTTGTTCAAGCTTATTTTATGTTGGGCCACCGATCCTGATTTCCGCGGCGGTTTCCCTTGGCCGCTTCTTTTTTTATGTTGGTGGTGGTGTTTGTTTTTCATCGCAGGTTAGTCATTATTGATCAACCATAGAATAAATCGGTAGCTCCGACCGAAACAAGGCTATCGACTATCTTGCATACGATCGTTAGTGCTTTGTAGAGCTCATTTTACAGGGTGGTTCAACTATTCTATTGTCGGGCTTAATTATTTCCATTTTTTTTACTAAGTCAAATTGATTCTCGGAGGGAAACTTTCAGCTATCGATCAGATATCTAGTGTTTCAAAGATTGATTAAGTTTCCATCAGACCTACTCTGATACATTTAATATAATTATAATGTAAGATTGATCCATTTATCTGACGTCTGCGATTTAGGTCAGACATTTTTTCTTGAAGTTTAATTTTAAAACATTGATATATTTAACTAATAGAATAGATTAATGCGTGCGTAATATTTACATTTTATTACTGATTAATTTTTGATCATTGCAGCACAACTCTGTTCGAAACAGAAGCTGCAGTGTGAACAGAGTCGAGGTCACGGCCATGTTTTTAACGATTGATAGCCTCGCCTCGTTCAATATGTGCGCGATGCTTCCCAGGGACTCCCCCATCTTCTATGCGATCGCATTGCAACTTGCAATGACAATTCAGAATTCAGAACTCAAAAGAATGAATTCAAAAAAATCGGAAAACGCTGAATTTCTCAAAAGCAATGATTTTATTTTTATTTTTCCTTAGAAAACCGACTAGACTCATTTAGTTTTAAGAGTCCACAAAAAAATTGAATTTCTTTTTTCTGTTACTCTTTCAGAAATTTTTCCTATCAACGTGCAAAGATTGAAAAAAATTACGGCGAGGTAAGAATTAATACGATCTTTAGTTTAATTAGTTATTTTAATTATTATTATTATAAGCAATTCAAAAACCCGAATTTTGACTAACCGGGTTATGCGAGTTAGCAGTGAGCTGACCCCTTTGATTGCGGCGATCACTGAAAGCAAAATGTCCAATTGGCTGGCGTATCACCCTATGTCAGATTGGACAGGCTAAGCTGCTTTAAAGGACAAAGTCTGCGTGTCTGTCCACTCGGTTATTTGTATCTTAATTGAAGTAATAGTGATACCTGGCATTGATTGATCACTTTGCGTCCCAGCGTCAGCTATTAAATGAGTTGCGTAATTAAATTCTGTTAAGAGTGGCATCGGTTAGAGTCACGTCGTCAACAGTTTACAAATGCCGTTATCTGATGACCTCGGTTATGAGAGTTTAATACAAATTAAATCTCTTGGCTGGTGGTTACGAGCACTTTGCATAACCTCGGTTATAGTCATTTCTATTTCACATCCCTTTTTTTTGGGCTTAAGTGGTTTGAAAGAGCAAAGGCAATGGGAGGGCAGTGATGAGATTGAACGGCTTTTAGTGCGCGCGCCCATTCGTGTGTCATTGTGTTTAATCTCAGGATGAGGCCAGCGCGACACTCGAAAGCCTACAATATAATCACTTGAGAGGGATTTCTGTTGTCACTGGGTGGGAGGATGTTTACCGTTTAGTGGCTGCACTTTTTGTCCAGTTTAATGAAACGAACACGCCCCTAGCGCAATGCCATAAAAGAGGGATTTTATTAGTGAGTTGACGTCACTGAAAGTTTGAACTAGAGACAAGTTAGTTTGTTTCAAACTTGATTGATTAAAATTGTGAACGAAATATTTTACAATCGAATTGAAAGGAGATTTGAACTAGGTCTAGCTAGCCACAGGACTTAACCCTTTTTTTCATTATTTTTATTTTTTCTATTGCAGGCTTTGTTGAAGCTTTCCACTTCCTTATTGCAACGTAAGATTCCATCGATCGCCGAAGTAAAAAGCGAGGATGGAAAAGAAAGAAAGTAGGAACGAAAAAAACTCGAATAGATTCTATTTTTATTTTTTTGCTAATAAAAATCGATTGGCGCTAAATTAAATTAAATTTCCATTTGAAGGTGCGTCTATTCGCTGTGGCGGATGGTCTTGGACGAAAACGAAAAGTTGGCCAAGGCGCGTCTGGCGGCTGCCGAGGTATTCCAGCAACAGATCAGCGAGAGTGCCAAGCACATCAGAACTCAGAAGCTGCAAGTGACCAAAAAGGTTGAATTTGTTTGAATTAATTTAATTAATCAATGAATTATTAATGTATTAATGTTTTGATTTGTTTGGGCAATTAAGTGCCTAGACCAGTTGCAGAAGATTCACGAAGAGCTGCAGATGGGCGTTCGAGAACTGGACAAGACGAAGAAAGCTTATGCTGACGAGGAACATGTGGCTCACGAGGCTAGAGACAAGGCTCACGATGCCGAGGAAAAGTACGAAAGTTCTTTAGGAGAACATCGGTTAATTAAAATTAAGTTATAATTTAATTTAAAAATAATTAAATTTCAAAGGTAATGTTATTACTTAAATGCAAGGACTAAATACTTCATTAGATGTAACTAAATTATTTTAATTACATTACTTTTAATTGTTTTAGAAATGTGATTAAATTTATTTATTTCTTTAGGCTGAAACGAAAGAAGGGAAACTTCTTCCAATCCTTAACCTCTCTTCAAAAAAACAGTGCCAAGGTATGCCTACTTATTAACAGCTGATCAACGCGCAGCCAATGTTTATATTTTAAGCTTTAATTATTTCTAATGTTGTATTTATGTATTTTTTTTCTGTCAAAAGTTTCTGTCCAAGAAGGAAGTATGCGATATCCGGTCGACAGGTATAATATGATAAAAAAACTATTAATAGGCCTATATATTGAATAAATAATTTGAGAAATTAAGTAAGAATAACTCATTTGATTTTAGGCGCTCGTAACGAATATCTGCTCACTTTGGCGGCCACCAATGCTCATCAAATTCGTTATCACGAAGTAGATCTTCCCGAAGCTATGAGGGTATGTACATGCATTTTAATTTGGCCTGATAAACAAATTTTTAAATTTCTTTTTAAAAAATAATTGTTATGTTTTCTATAAAATTATCTAGACGGCCGATGCTGAAATTTATGAAAAGCTTGCCGACTATTTTCAACTTCTGAGTCAGGTGAGTGATGTTGCAGAATTTCAAAATTTTGTTTAGGCCTTCGATGTAGGTAAGCGTAAAACAGTTTGTTGTGCTATTGCAGCAAAGTAAATATTTAGAAATTAATTTCGCCTCCCCGAAATTAGACGGAGTTGTTCACTTGTGCTGCAACGCAATCATCGTTTAGCAATGTTAAAGGATACGCTGATCTGGTAATCTTTAATTCAGCTTTTAATTTTAATTTATTTTAAGTTCTTTTTATGACTTATTTAGTTATCTTATTTTTATTTCTAAACCTACCCGGGATTTTATTTTTTTATTTATGAATGCAATTTTTTTTATATCTATGCGGATCGAATTATCAAATTTAAAAATAATTTTATGTATTCACAAATAGATTACTCGTCAGTATAACCTTCAATGTTACTTAAACGAATGGACTGGCCTCAGGGATCGAATCAACTATAGTTTTGAGCCGTGCGATGACGACAAGGTAATTTAATTACGAATCAATTAATTGAATCGCAAGTTTTATATCTCATTTAAAGTTATATTATTGCTTGTTTGATTGATGTTGTTTTCAGATTGATTTTGTGAGCAGCGAGCACAACTCTGGTCTGAACTTGAACAAGGAGGGGAAAAGGTGGGCAGTCAAAATCGCTAAGGAAAACAAGGCTATTCGCGAATACTCGAGGCAACTGAGAACTTTGCTGCATCAAAGCTCAACTGGACGAAGGGTAGGTAAATTATTTTTAAAAAATCAGACCTTCATTCC
>JAQIYI010001739.1:0-11034 GCA_034700265.1 Polyzonium germanicum
GACAAAAGTTCATCCATTTGGTCGTCCGTCGTCACGACGGACGACGTCGTCCGTCGTCCGTCGTTGAAAAAATTGTTCGTCTGAAATGGTCAACGACGGACGAAAACGACGGAAGTTGTCATCCTCAACTTCCGTCGTCCGTCGTTGCAAATTGTCGTCCGTGTGAAACCAGCATAAGCGAAAATTCAAGTCAGTTATGAAGCTGTGATCATGCAATTGATCATAGAACGCGGATCTATATAGTTACTCCATAGTTAATTCTCTATACTGTGGTTACTCTATTACTTTAGATACCTTGCTCTATGGCGCGGATACGTAAGGCATCGTAACCGATGTAATAGTTAAACCGATGTTAGCCACACCTGTGGCTATGGACTAACACCGCATGTAGTCACGTCCACGGTCTTACATACAGGTCTGGAAACTCAGTAGTGAGGGGTGTGTACTGCTTAGCTAAGACCGGTTTCATACTCCCCTTGCGGCCGCTGGGGTCGCTGCGATCTAGCCGGGACGTATCGATACCGTGGTATCGAGCACGGTGTAAGACCGTGGTATCAAGCGATCTAGGGATGTTACGTCTTGCATATGAGACCGTGCTCGATACCACGGGTATCGATACGTCCCGGCTAGATCGCAGTGACCCGAGCGGCCGCAAGGGGAGTATGAAACCGGTCTTAGCTAAGCTGTGCACACCCCTCACTACTGAAACCGGTTTGAGTTTCCAGACCTGTATGTAAGACCGTGGTAGGGATCGACGTAGGACTCTTCAGAGCGTGATCACCTACGTCCAGTCACTTGGTCTTCAGAACAACAACTAACTAACCACTCAAGATATTCAGGACAGTGTCACCAGAGGGCCCTGCATGCCTGCCTAGCTCGTCAGCTGGCAAGGCCATGCAGGATAGCCACCTGGTGACTATGACCTTTACTGCGGAAGGGCAGGTGGCGCCATCCATAGGCAAGGATAGCTACTATGCTACACTAATTTATAGTTTTAAGCACGGTCTTACATACAGGTCGGGAAACTAGCAGGTTTTTTCAGTAGTGAGGGGGGGTACCTGTTAGCTGCGGCCCGTTTCATCGCAGCTAAGGGAACCAGAAAATCCAAGGAGCTTCCAGACCTGTATGTAAGACCGTAGTTTTAAGTTTATTTGAATATAATGTGATGAACCAAAGGGATGTTGGTGAAAGCACCACAAACTTCCAAAGGCGCACGCGGCCTAAAACTGGGGTTTTACTCCTATAAGAAGGTACTCGGACTCGGGTTGATAATTGTAAGGAAGAGCAAATAGGGTTTATTCAGGTAAAACGGGTTGCCTGAATAATACACGAGTTAAGTTGACTACAAACTAGAGTAGGGTCAAGAGCCACTGCTCAGGCCAAAAGCAAAAGTAAGAGTGACTAGGTTAAGCCGGGTCGCTATCCGGCTTGCCTAGTCAAGGTTAAACTAAAGTGAACCGCAGGTTATCGGTCACTCCCACCAGGTGGCGTCGGGTAGCGAGGCCAGATCGCCACAATTCCGTCAACTGGAAAACGTCCCATTCCACTCGGGACGGCGCAAATATCAAAACTAGGTGGGCGCAACTTTGAACAGACCTAGAAAAAAAAAACAAATGATTAAACACTCTTGTTTCACCAAAAAAAAAAATTCCAAAGAATTACACTTCGTCATTTAAATCACTACACCACCAAAAACCCGAAAATTACTCATCATTAGCATGCAAAACTTTTAATCCGCGCCGAATGGGGGACAAAGTTATTTGCGCGTAGCACACTCAATGGCGGCCTGCACGTCCTCCAAGGTGGTGAGTCCACTGACGTTGCAGTCCCGACGAGCTTCCTGCTGCGCAAGGCTTCGGTGGCTTCAATGACGCGAAGCTGAGCATCGACGGTGGCCTGCTGATCCTCGTCAACGCGACGCTGCAGTAGAATGAAGTCGTGGACTCGGTAATCTTGCCATGCCGTGTCCACTGTCGCTCGACTCTTGTAGAGATCCCGGCGTTGTCAACGTTGATCGGCGTGAAACGCCGCATCTCCCTCCATTACGGCCAACCGTTGTTTCGCAGCCGTCTCCGCTGCTTCGCGATTTCACCATCGCGCTTCAGCTGACGGGCCTCCCAAGACCGCTTGGCTCCAACTCCCACATCTCCTTGAGATATTGCTTGAGTCGTTCTGCCTGGGAGACCGGCTCGTCCAGCACCATCGACGACGCTGGTTCTTTGACGTCCGCGGTGGCGGGTCGCTGGGTGGCTGAGGCTGCGTCGGCAGATCCTCCCCGGCAACTGTGGCTGTTCCACGTTAATCTCTGCCACTAGTGACAGCCTGCCCGACGATAGACGACGACCAGCGCGGCTCGGCGGCTTGAGTGTCCACTGGCCACGGATATCCACCTCCATCACAGATTGGCGTGTAGTTGGGCGACTCGTCTTGTTGCTTCCACGACCTCAACGGAAGAACCGGCTGGCTAGCCTGGTCTCGCCCGCGGTCGCTCCATGGCGGCCGATCCGACTGTCGGTCCCGCGATGCACTGCGTAACGACTCAAAATAGCATCGTTGCGGCTAAGGATGTCGCGACGGGCCAACTATAACGGCGACGCATTTCCTCGTCGTCTTATCTTTCTCTATCTTTCCACAGCCTCTCTGTATCCGTGTTCTTTCGCCGGTCACCCAGTCGTTTCCATACTTGCGACTTCTTCGGGATGGCGCCGCCTTTGTTTCTGTAGTAGTAGTCGCTGTTTTTCCGCTCAAGGTACTTGCACGTAGCTTCGTCTCGACTGTTCTTAAATTCATCGATGACTGGCTCAGTCGCGACTTTCTTAACACTGGCGATGCCAGCCAGTCGCGGCAACACTGGCAACGGAGCTCTCGTCGGAGCAGCAGTTGACTTGTCGGCTACAGGTTCCGCAGACACAACGGGCGGCAGATCGACTACCTGAGCCTGAACAATGAGTGGCACGTTGACGACGGGCGGCACGTTGACGACGGGCGGCACGTTGAAAGGGGCCAAAGCGCCGAGGGCTCGTAACACTTTACGGTGTCGCTCGGCTTTGCGCTTCTGTGTTTTCCAAATTACCCGTGCTCCATGGATTATGAGGCGGATGAGGCGGCTGATGAGGCGGATCATGAGGCGGCTGATGTGGCGGATCATGAGGCGGGATGCTAGCCCAATTGGGCACGGCTCCCTGCTGCACGGGACCTCCTGGCTCGTCCGCCTAAACGATTGAAGTTTCCTTCGCCTGTGGAGCTGGCACAACGAGAGCAGGCACAACGAGAGCCGGCACAAGGAGAGCAGACTCCACGGCTACGACGTCTTCCTCAGCTCTTCTTCCGACGGCGAGTCGATGACCTTGCCCTCGCTCTCGGCTCGATGATTAGGATGTCGGCATCAGAGTGCGGTTCCCGCTCGCTACAGGAACCCTGCACAGGTGGCTGATGACGAGTCGCGTCATCGTTGTTCGGCCCATCGGTCCAAGGACCCGGCCGGTCTCGATGTCTCCCGGCCAGTCTCAATGTCTCCTGGCGTCAGCAGGCGCTGCTTTGCTTGCTGAAGTGGCCACCCTCCGAGGGTCGCCAGCAGTCCAGGTAGGACGCCGTTGCCTGCCGGCTGTACGGTGATCCATTCGCTAGCGTCCATTTCACCGTTGACGTCGGCAGTTACGCAGGCCCTGCGGACCCAACCTGGTGGCAGAACAGGATCCTGAAAAAGAGAACCGGCGAATTGTAGATTAAACCGAACTCTTTAATAGCAGTCGAGCCCAATACGGCCTCGACTTCGTCCTCGACGATCCACACCCGGGTGTACCGGGTGTGTAGGCCTATCTTCCATGGCCCGTAGCAGCAACCATAAAGCTGTAAATTGCCGATTGGCGACGTGAAATATTCCCGCCATGTATCGTCATGTCTCGGAAAATGTTGTACGTCGAGCCATTCGCTTTCAGCGACGGCTCGTGACACATACGATACATCAAAACCTATGACAAGCCTCATCGGCAACACAACTTTCACAGTTTCTCCAACAGCATGGCATCAAGCACCAGACGCTGGTGACGCACTCCTCAGCAGAACGGCATCGCGGAACGCAAGAACCAGACCCTGGCTGAGATGGCCAAGTGCATGCTGTAGGACGCCTATCTTCCTACGCGCTTCTGGGGTGAAGCAGTCCTGACGGCAGCGTACCTTCAGAACAGGCTCCCGTGTCGCAGCGTGGAGAAGGCACCGTCTGAGCTCTGGTGAGGTGTCAAACTCGTGAGTCACATTCGCGTGTTTGGTTCCAAGTGTTTTACGCTGGTTCCAAAGCAGCTTAGCAAGAAGTGGGACAAGGCGTTGAAAGGCGTACTCATCTGTTACAGCGTCGGCACAAAGGGCTACCGAGTGCTGGACGTCAAGTCCAACATGGTTCATCTAAGCCGATCCATCAGGATCGAGCCGGACGACGGGCCAGATCAAGCAAGCGTGCTTGAGCCAGAAGGGGCGGTCAGCCAGGATGACAAGGCGGACGTCTTCGGCACTCCAGTCACAAGCCCAAGCCGACTCCAGCTAGCAGCCCAGCGTCAACACCACCTAGGCCGGTGGTTAGACAAAGACCTTCCAACGACGGCACCAAAGGCACCGGCGGCCGCACCGAAGGCAGGGAGGTCAGCACCCAAGGTGGCAACGTATGCAACAAAGGCAGGGACGTCGAGGCCAGAGATGGCATCGGATGGCAGTTCTCTTCAAGGGCGCCACTCAAGCCGGGAGCACTCCCTTCTGGTTGGCAGAAGCAGCGAACGACACGTCAGAAGCCATATTCCAAGCCAGAGGCCAAGTCAGCAGTTGTCCAAGAGCCAGTCGACATGGACGGCGTGCAGCGACTCGCGCGCGAGACCGGCAGTTATGACTGGCAGCAGCGGCAAAGGAAAAGGACTCCATGGAGCAGCACCAGTTTTGTGAGCTGGCTTCACTTCCGCCGGGCCGCAAGGCCATCACCGTCAAGTGGGTCTTCAAGGCAAAGCTCAACATTGACAGCACAGTCAACACATACAAGGCAAGGCTGGTAGCTAGAGGTTTTTCGCAGCATCCTGGACAGGACATTGATGAGACCTTCGCACTGGTCATCAAGCACGAGACCGTGAGTTTTACTCACACTGGCGGCATCGCACGGTCTGCACGTCCGGCATTTGGACGTCAAGTGCGCCTACCTCAACAGTCCTCTGGAGGAGGATCTCTACGTCGAGCAGCCACCTGGGTTCGAGGTTCCAGGGCAAGCAGACAAGGTTCTCCATCTGCGTCGCAGTCTCTACGGGCTCAAGCAATCAGCTCGAGCATGGAACGAATGGCCACCGAGACGTTGGCCAAGATCAAGTTTGTCCAGGCAAGGGCGGACCAGTGCCTGTTCTCCCAGACGGAGCGGAATGGCAACAAGACCTTCGTGCTACTCTACGTGGACGATCTCCTAATCTTTGGAGCCATGGCAGAGGTCACCAGGCAAGTCGGCAAGCAGCTCGACGGTTTCTGCGAGATGAAGGACTTGGGTGATGTCAGCCACTACCTGGGCATGCAGTTAGAGCGCGAGCATGACGGCTAGTTCCTTCTACATCAACAGCACAAGGTCGACGCGCTGCTGGAACAGCATGGACTGCAGGACTGCAAGCCATTGTGGACGCCGATGGAGGTTGGGTTCCTTGCAGGAAGTGACGACAGCCCAGCCATGCCGGACAACACGAGGTACCGACAGGTCGGATCGCTTCTTTAACTCGCCACTGTGTCCAGGCAAGACATCGCAGTAGCAGTGGGACTTTTAGGTCGACGCGTCGAGGCTCCAAGCGAGGCCGACTGGAAGTCAGCGAAGCGAGTGTTACGGTACTTGTCAACGACCCGAGACATCGCACTGCATCTCTCGACGCGGACAGGGCCGGAGATCGACTGGACCGAAAGTCGACATCCGGATACGTCTTCAAGTTTGGAGACAGCATCGTGGCTTGGTTAAGCCGCAAGCAGTCGACAATAGCGCTTTCGTCAACCGCAGCAGAGTATGTCGCAGCGTCCCATGCCTGCAGGGAACTACGACCTGGGGACTCCAGCGACTGGGCCGACGGCAATTTTCGAGGACAATCAAGGCTGCATCAAGATGGTGGACTCCAACAGGTCAAGTGCTCGGACCAAACACATCGACGTCAGCACGACATCATCGATCTTCACTACTGTCCTTCGTCGGAGATGATGGCAGACATACTCACCCAGCCGCTCGGCAGGGACTTGTTCCAGTGTTTTTCGGCGATGCTGGGACTCCGTAGTCTTCGCGGATGATCGCCTAGAAGTGGTGTTGTCTCCGCGAATTAGCGCGAGTTAAACACAGTTTTCTGTTCTTTAATATTCGGTAAAACTACTGAATAAATTAGTTTTTCGCCAATGACTTCCAGCCTACTGATAATTTCTACACTAAGGGCTTAGTGCGCATATAAGGCGTAATAAGAAAAATAAAAAGTAGATATAATACATAAATTAAAAAATGAAACGGACGAACGAACCGTTAAAAAATAAAAAAATTACTAAACGATGTTCACGACCTCCAAACACGAACGAAGGGGATGCGAGCGTGGGGAAAAGCTTTCGTAGAATCAGCTGCAGCTCGTTTGAGTGGGTGAGTCGCGCCACCCACTCAAAAGCGCGGCGGCTGACTACCAAAACCCGAAACGAGGAAGAAGGGGGAAGCGGACTAAAATGTGATTGCTGCAAAAGCTAAACCACGTGAGTGAGCGGGAAATTCAAAATGGAGCAAATGTCATGGCCAAGCAATAAAAGAAAATCTTTCTCTTCTAAAAATATCAAAGCGTGCTTGGTGTAGTGGTTAAGCTACGCAGCTCCCACTCCAGTGGTTCCGAGTTCCCTCCCTCGTAGTGCGGAGGAAGAAAAATGAGATGGCACTTTTTTTCTTCTTTTCAAATAGCAGATGGAGATAGACTCCGCCCACGAGGAACTGACAGATCACCCGAATTAATATCATAGGATAGTAGGCCTACTACTGTATAAATAACTATTTTACAATTATCTGAAATTTGGTGCCTTTTATGCAACATCACGTAACGCGTCTGAAAACGAGGTCACTCCTCACGAGGTCACACCTCAAAGTGCAGCTGTGGATCGAATCCTGGATGCAACATGAATTTTTGTTTATTTGTGTTTATATTATGTTGGTAAATTATTATTTGTGAATGCAAAATTATTATTGTTAGGTTATGATCTATCATTGCTCAAAAATAACTGCTGAATACCTAAAGCTGTAGGGAAAGTTCTTCTTTTTGCATACCCATGCCTTCCATTAAACATCGATATCGCATTACTTTTGTTCTGAATTCCGGGCAAACCATAAGGTCCATTAATTTTTTTACACAGCTAGCATAAGGGGCGCGTAACGGATTAAAAGGTGAATTTTCAATATCTATATTTTTTTTCAAAACAAACCTGATTAGGCCTTCCCCTTTAACTGGTCCCCACTCCCAGCTTTCGTGTGTGTATGAAGCATGATCCGTTGGTAACAACAGGAATAAAGTACTGTAGATCAACAGACTACATTTCATGTACGCTCGTACACTGTAGAAAGACCTACAAAGCTACAAAGTTTAAAATGAAAGATTTTTTTGCTCCTTTTACTTAAGCTTAAAAAAAAAAGAAAGGGAGCCTAACAAACCGTAGAAGAAAGAATCTCGAGCCTTAGGTTAAAATCCTCAAGGTAAGTACTAAATCTGTTGTTGATCTCTTGAAACGCTGGACGTGGGTGCAGCAAGGCAGACAGACAACGACAAGAGGTACTGTAGGCGTATCCACCCGGATAGGCTGCCATAAAACCGTTTTCATTGTCAATAAAGTTTCTGAGGGGTTGATGCATGAAGAAACGCCAAATGACGTCAGCGTCTGACATGCGGCCCCGTCCAAGGCTATATGATTCACACTTGTAGGGGCAAAAAACTCATCACGGATACGTAAGAAATATCCCTCGACTCTGCGTAAAATTTATTTGTTATAAGAACTTATAACAAACAAAATCGCCATCTTTGAATTCATGAGACGCGGTTGGATAAAGTGATCCGTTTAAAAACCTAAACTAGGTAGCGCCAAACAATGGGCCCCATTGGACAGTATAGTCCTAACGCACGAATGCAAACACTCTTGAATCTTGATGCGAATGATCTTGAATCTTGATGCGAATGACCTCTGGCGGTCTCAGGCAAGAAAATCATCAATCATACTGAAAGAGCTACGTAAAGGGGGGAAAAAATCAGACACGATGCACGTCTTGCTTAGACTATTCGGCTAAATCATAAAATTGGTATTATAGCGATAGACCAGCAAATGAGAGATCATTTCATTACCGGTACCGAACTGCATTACCCAACACGCTAAAAACCAAACAATATCCAAGCACGGATAAAAATCTTGACTCAGGCTCGATGAGTTTCAGTCAGCGCAGCGCGATGCATAATTTTTCATCTTACTTTAGTGCATTGTGAAGCCTAAGGACCGTATAAAAAGTGGAAAAAAAAAACGCAAAAAGGTGCCAGAAACATCGAAATAAGTGCAAAAAAGGTGAAAAACGCAAAAGGGTGCCAGAAACATCGAAAAATGTGAAGAATGTTAGAAAAAGGTGCAAGAAAGGTGCTTAAACTTTTAGAAAAAGGTGCAAGAAAAAGTGCTTAAAATTTGCTCAAAAAGAAAAAAAAATAGAAGTTATCCATTTATCGGTGAATTTATTGTTCAAATTATCAAATTTTCTCAAAAAGGAAGAAAATTTTTTATCAATTTATTTGTCATTAAGATTTTATGTCTTTATTTTATCTACAGCCTCTTGATTTGTTTTTTTTTTCTGTTTTTTAGTTTTATTACACATAAGACTGCGATCTATGTGGTCTATGGCTCGTACCATAGACCATATTGTATACGATAGATAGAGACTGTCTTAATGCATTCAGTCTAAGAGAGAAAATATGCCCACACGTTAGCGCCACCAGTACATAATTTGTGACGTCTTCTGAGTGCTAGCAGACGCCAAAAGTCGTTGAAAAGCGGTCGTCTGTAAGTTCCGTTGACATTTGAAATGGCGACAAATGAAGGCTCTTCAAAAGTGGATTTTGAAAGTGTTCATATTTGGCGTCATTTAACGTTTTCAACGGGAACATACAGTCGAGAGCTTCTTCAATGACTTTTGTCGTTTGCTAGCACTCAGGAGACGTCACCATTGAGGCAGAGAGACGTCACAAATTTGTGCCGATGGCGCCAACATGTGGGCATATTTCTTTAACATGGAAGGCGGTGTCTATGTGTTGTAAATGGTCTAAGATACGACTACGAGTAATGTATGAAGAAAATGATTATTTTGGAAATTTGATATAAAAAAGCAAAAGCGAAGAAACTTCTTACCGAAAGGGAATTTTTTTTGCACAGAAGGGAAAAAAATTCTCTCCCGGTTCACCCTTTTGAATTCGATCAACACTGATTGTTATCATCGACCTAACTAAACTCATTCCTCGCGATAATGAGCAAGAGGGAGAAAAGCAGAGAGTGGATGAATGGATGATGTAAATGAAGGAATTATAGAAGAGGTTTTGAGGGGAAGAAACGCGAAAAACAAATAAGAAATGGATCACGCAAGGAAACTAGCGTAGGCCTATGCCAGTTTCATGAAGGAGCAGGCACATTAAACGGAAAAATACCCTTGCAGATTCGCGATTTCGCGTGACCACAGATGGAAATGAATGGAGGAGACACGCGGTTAGATTCATAGAAGAAATTCGCTTTATTATTCCACCATGAGCCCCACTCGATCCGGCTGAGCCCACGTGAATAGAATGAACCAACAACAATTAACAACAGCCACAGGTGAGAGACCTCGTCATTTGCAACAGTGGCCACCCTACTCACTTAACCCAAACGTTCGGTTGGTTCATACAGGACAGACAGGCAGGTAGAAAATTGCAGACAGTGAATGGAAATCAATGATGTGTTATGTGTAGGAGTACGCGTATTGGAGCTGGGGGAGGGCTATATAATTCCACTTAAAACAACATCGAGGAGCAGTGATTACCTTGACACATAATTTGTTGCGGATGGTCGCATATCTTGTCACTCCAGGACATGTTCAGATAGGCCATATGCCTTTTTTCCTCTTTATTATCATCATCATCAGACATATTCTTATTGAGAACCATAATTAAAGATTGGCCACTGCAAAGAGCGGTCGCAACTTAGTTTTTTTTTCCTGCGCAGAATCCATATTGCAAGAATCAGGTCTATACTCTACGAGATAAATCGAAGATCGATCACAATCTTCGATACACGTTTCCGGTACCTGTATCAGAAGCAAGTAAACTTCGCATATTTTAAAACGAGACGACAAATCATATAAATTTCATTTTAAGTTTTAAGTTTTAATTGTCCAAGCGAAGGGATTAAGCGAACAATGGTCTACTATCAGAACCAAATTGCAAGTTGATTGGCCTGTTGTCGTCTGTTTACTGTTTATGCGAACTATGCATGTTCGCCTCTGACGTCATCGCTCTTTGCCGTTTTTCATGCTCGTTTTTCATGAATTCGTTAATTTTTCATGAAACTGATTAATTAAATTTAGCGAAGAGTAATATGCATAGCTCGTAAGGATATTAATTTCAAAGGGAAAATGAATTCCCTGCCACGGAGACCACAATCTAACCGCTACAAAATCCCGCCGTCATTTACACTGGTTTAACACCGGTTTCACACTAACGACAATTTGCAACGACGGACGACGGACAACAGGACGACGGAAATTGAGGATGACAACTTCCGTCGTTGTCGTCCGTCGTTGACCATTTCACACCAACAATTTCTTCAACGACGGACGACAACGACGGACGACGGACGACGTACGACCAAATGGTTGAACTTTGGTCGTCCGTCGTCCGTCGTTGTCGTCCGTCGTGGAGGCCAACAGCCAATCACAGCGTTTCCGTATTTGACCCGGAAGTTGTGTCGTCATTATTGTCTTCTGCTAGTAGGCTTATGGATGGCAGGCGATATGCAGAT
>JAQIYI010001740.1:0-11027 GCA_034700265.1 Polyzonium germanicum
AGTGGACGGGCTAATTTACCGACGGGCTTGTCCGCCGGTCAGTATTATCGTCGCCAGAGAATGAAATCATAAGAACAATGTGGGCCGCCATCTTGCCGCCAAAAACGTCAGAATGATGTAGAAATCCAAGTTATGTTGGCTTCAACTTTCGGTGTCTATTTATATTCTATAGTCTCTGGTCGGAAAAGTCTGCATTCAGACCTACCGTATTCAAAATGTCGATTATCGATATAATATCTTGGCTGAGTGCGGACCACCATGGGTGTATTTTGTGCTCATGGCCAATCGCGCTGTTTTCTGCAAAGTCTAATTCGGACTCGCTTCATCATAAGAACTATGCAATTATTTTAACAAATTCTTGTTGAGACCTTCGTACACGAGAATGGTTAAATGGGTGCTAAAAAAATTAAATCAAAAGTGAGGCCCGAAGAAAGTTTTCTTGAGTTTCAAAGAGGCGCAATGCGACCTTCCCCGCAGCCGAAAATCGAATTAGAAGGCCTGATATCGATTTGTTCCAGCGCCAATATTGAACATGGCCATATTGATGCATCACTAATGCTGCAGTGGCGGCGGCATCGCAAATGCGCTAACGAATTTCAAGCACATCATCGCATACACGCGAGTAAAAACAAAAGTGCTCTTTTTAAGCTTTACATCTTCAAAATGTTAAAAATTAAAAAATCCAGAGTGAAAAAGAATCTTCTAAACCAGGGTAGGCCTAGAAGCTCGGCGAATTCCGGCGCCGCGAAAGAATGGATTCCGATTTGGAACGCCTTCGGGAGAGATTCTTCCTAGGTCGGAGGTCGAAGCCAGTCGCGTCCTCGGAACGTTCTCTGCGCGGCGTGAATGGAACGGAAATCGATTGGCAGAGCACGCGTTCCACACACAACGTTGGCCCAACACGCCGCAATTCGTTCTCACATTTTTTCTAACTGTCCGCGAACACCCTGTATATATTATAACCCATAGGCCGGCTGAGTATGTCAGAACACCTCGAGATATTATTAAGGCATATTTTATCATTTTTGCTGCATTATTTGGAGGCATTCTTGGCAATGCGAATTCGGCCTTTACGGATAACTCGCCGCGCAGCAAAATGTGCCGCCAGATGGTGCCAAAGTGTGCAAATTGGGCAACACATTATCACACGTGGTCCTGTGCTGCGGAGCCCGTAAGCGTGATAATAATTATTAATAATAATGTGCCGATGAGTTGGTGTAGATGGAGCACAATGATTTATGAGGGCAACGAAACCCCCCACTTATATTAATATGATGAAACCCATTTCGCACCTGTTCAGACTGGCCCGGTTTTAATTTAAATATTATAAGATTACCCCTCCGTGCTACTACAGTATATCGCATCGTGAGAAATCGCGATTGTCGCCGTTGCTTTTTATTTCTTGTTTAATTTGTAGCGAAGCCTTGGAGGGGAAAGTGAATTTTTTAATATAAAAGGTCCTCCATAAAAACTCCCTTCTAAGGCTGCCGGTTGCCCTAAGCGGGTTTTTCCTTTCTTTCTAGAGGATAATTAATTTCGAGGCGCGGAGGTCCGAGTTCAAACCTCGCGGAAACCGCAACAAGATGCGGCGGCCATTATTCGGATCACGTTATTTAGGAGGACAAACCACGATCGCCTAAATTAATTACCTTTCGTGTTTACTTTGGCAAAGAAACACACCAATTTGAGGAGCCTAGTCCATGGCAAAGGTTGCCTCAAGACCCACGCTACGCCTAATAGCTTTAATCAATTTGATCCCTATTTGATAGCCCAGCGGGCGGACAGAAGTAGTTTTGTCCGGGCACAAAGGGACTCCGGTGCCTAGAAGCATCGAAGACCATTTAACTGCTCGCGAAAAGGCTGAACCGGAAGTGAGGATTCGAGCCTGGGCTTTTCTAAGGAATAACATTGGCATCGATACAGATAGGCTTGTCTGCGTGCATCACGTGCTATGTTTAAAAAGCGCACGTGACAGGCCGCATGGAATTCAAAATTTCAAATGAGGTGAACACTAGAATTTGAAATAAACGTTCCATGTTGGACATAGCTCCAATACCATGGACACAAGCGCATGATACAAGCAATACAGGGTGTCCAAGAGACTCGTCTACTTGGCAGCATGTCACCCTCGTACGCGAATGGAAGCATTGAACAAACAATGGCGCAAAAAACTCAAGAAAAACAAAAACAAGAAAACACACTCATGTAGGCCTAAACGATATGAGAAAGAAAAAAGCTTTTCTGGCTTCTGGAAACTAAAAACATGGCAGACAGACAGGTAGCCGACATGAAAATGTGCAAACTTGGAGGGTGTGAATACATGATAGGCCGAGCTGCGCTTTTACTCGAAGCTACTGCTTCGAGTACCTGCACAGAGAGCGGAGCAGAGTGACTTTGCGTTTCCATGGACGGCAGAGAAGAATGAAGAAAAAAGGGCAACAGACAGACACGGCGAGGACAAAGGGCACCGACAATAACAACCGACGAGGAACAAACACACAGGCCGACGCCGGCAGTTCCCACGAAACGCGGCGCACGCAGGTCGCAGGCTCAAGCGCCATTGCGGTCTCGAGTGCCAACTCGAACTCGAGTTCGCGGCTCGACTCTGGCTCACGCCTACCTGCAAACGGAACGATGATCCAGGCAGCAGCTCGAGAGCTGTCAGCCGTTGCGTGGGAGAGGCCTCGGGGTCCCAGGATCACCAGCGATTCATGTAGGCGAAGAAGAAAGGAAAATAATAAAGCCTGACTAGCTCTAATCACTTTCCAGTCTCCTCCAAGAACGCACGACCTACTTCACAAAGGTTAATTGAGCCCAATCAAAGGACAGGTGTCGACTGTTCGGCTATGGCCTCAAATCTCTTTCTTGCACCTATTACAGCGCGCAACACGTGGGAAATCGGCGGCCAAATGTGTGAGAAGCTTCTGGAAGCCGCGCAGTCTGAACGCGCCTTCGAGGTTCAATTAGACCAGAAGCAGGCCTTCGTGGTAGAGGCCGATGAATACATGAATGCAACATATGTTTTGCCATCGATGGCAGCAAATGTTCTTCTGACTGAACGTGCGACAATTGAGCGCTTATCTTATCGCACGTACTCTGTGCGAACGGAAAAACGCGCCAGGCGCGTGACGACATAAGATGGCGACTGGAAATCAATCGCAATGGCGGAGATGAAACGCCATCTTTGGTTGAACACAGCGCTGCCGGATTTAATTGCCGCGCTCGTTAAATTACGCTCGCACAGTCCCTCACGGTAAAAAAATAAAAATAATAAAATAAAAAATTGAGTCTAAAAATGTTCATAAAATTGATCAAAAATGACTTGCAAGAAACTGACACAGAAAGAAAAAAGAAACGAAGCTAAAAGGAGAAAAAAATCGATAGGTTTAAACAGATCATTGTAACACGATTTCAAAATATACATTTTTATTTTTTTGTCAGCCAGCAGCGCAATTCAAACAGAAAATAATGGTGTTATCTCAGCAGTTGTATTTCAATAGTGAAATTAGGTGCCAGCTTTCACCCACTTTTATTGTTTCACAGCTCTTTTTCTCTTTCTCTGCTTTCTCCAGATAGGCCTCGATTTTAAACATTAAAAAAATGGGGAAAAAAGTTGGATTCATAAAAGTGCAATCAGGTGCCGAATATCGGTGGTCTTGAGCAGGCCCATTGAAGTGGTCCATTTGCAGTCGACAGAGGCCCGCAACGACCAATCTGACGCGCAGGCACGTACGCATTGCCATGGACAGGGCCGCAGGGACGATGAACCTCAACATGTTGGTTGTGGGGACCCTCCGAGGTGTCCTGGCGCACCTGATTAAGGAAATTCTAGTGCAATCCTTGACTGCCGGTAAAGTAGGCTTTAAAATGTGTCAAAACTGTTTTAAAAGCTGTGGCCCAAGTGGCGGATTAACCGGTGATTGTGGGCAAAGTGGACGGAGGGAGGCTGATGGTTGGGAGAGAGAAATTAAGTGGAAAAGGCGAAGATAATAGGCGAGGCTAAAACACCGGGTCGACTTTTGAATTGTCGGATGATTTCTCTGTCTCGAATTCAGAGTTAGGTGAGCACGCTGTTCGAAGACGATAATGATAATAATTAAGCCTACTTGATTTGCCGCGCGCACGCACGCCTAACTCGGCTAAGGCGTGGGACGTCCCGTAGGCTCGCAACTTAAAAAGAAACTACGATGTTTGCAATAATAACACGCCTTTTCAATTGGTTTCCTTTTGAGAGTGAGATATATATAAGAAATGGATATCCGCCCCGCGAATATGTCTATATAGAAGACGAACCCCACACATTACCGCGCGTTTTATCACGATAAAAGTAATTATAAGATGCGCGCCGGTGGGGGAGATGTACGGAGACCCCTGAAATGCAGGTGTCAGAGGCGCAAGCCTAATGAAGATGTAATGCGCCATTCGAACAGCACATGGACTCAAGTGCAGGTAGGCATCCCTAAGCTGCGAGGGCGGACCTCACCCTCCACGCACATCCAGTCCATGATTGAAATAAGAAAGCGGCGGTCGAAAATTGCACCTTTGCCACAGGCCAGAATGGCCCTCTGTACCGGACGAATAGAGTAATTGACCGACGAGAGCTCTTGGGGTGTCCATTCTCATCTCAACACATTGGCTAAGTTGCTCAAAAGAAAACAATGCAGCTCGATCTTAAAGAGACCAGGCCTGCATGATTGTACATGTAATCTGAAAACCGATCTGGCCGGGCTAAATGACTGAAAGCGGAAACGAGCTAGCCAGGGTTCGCAGCCCAAGGATAAAGGCACACCACGATCAACTCCATTACGCAGAAATCCCATTTTCACAATGAAAGCTAAAACTAGAACCTGAAATGAAATAATTTCATCTTTGCTTGTGCTCATCTGGCGTAATAATGCATTTCATCGCTTAGCTTCCATTGTGAACGCGTAAAATAAAACAAGCCTCAGCCTTGCTCAACAAATGCAAGTATTTCGCAGGGGTGCAATGACTAAAATGGGACGCTTGACTTTCGCCTCTTTAATGCGCGTCTGGTTTCAATTTTGATGGACGCTCAGACCAGGGTGGGAAGCTACCCACCCGACCCAATAAAACCCAGTGGGTTTTAAAAAAACCCAGGCTGAAAAAACCCATGAAAAGACTCAATAAACCCGGCTGTAGTATTATTATTAATTTAATAATTTATTATTGTTACTTGTGCAGCGTGATGTGCTCTACATGTATGTGCACATCTAATATCGTTTTATACTTTCATTGAATCATTGGTTCATTGCACTTTCTTTAGGTATTTTGTTATTTAGCGCAATAGCGCTACCACCTGCTTGCTACTTGCAAACGATAAAATGATGAATAATTTTTTAATGTTTGCATACATTGCTAAACAACATTACAATTAAGTTACCATTCCGAGTCACCATCATCACCTGATCCATCTGGTGTTTGCCTTAAAAATCCATACGCTTTAACTAATTTTGCGGCTTTTTGAGCACCCAAACGGTTTTGAATTTGCGACCAGATATGGCCAAACGTTTAATAAACGCGTTCAACTGATGCCGAAATGGGAGGACAACTTAAACGTTGTGAAGCAAATCTACAAAACCCATCTGGCAGAGTATCTCGCTTTGGCGTTCGGTGACAACGCCCTCGAGCGCCAAGTGGTCAAGATATTCATCCAATTCAGGGTTGACTGTTTGGCGCTTGGGGGCGCTAGTGTCTACAGAAATATCGTCCAAAAAGCAGACGATCTTTCGAGTCGTTTATACACTGAAAGCGCCTTTTTATTTGGAAAAAACCCGAAATAACCCACTTTTTTTTTAAAAAACCTGAAAAACTTCACTTTTTTTGAAAAAACCCGAAAAAACCCAAGTGGGCCGGACTTTTTCAAAAAAATGTGGGTTTTTTTCCCACCCTGGCTCAGACAGAGGAGCGAGGAAAAATGGCGAAATTTAACTTGAGTGCCGCTTCTCGTGTTCATTGGCAATATTGAAAGATTGAAATTAATGAAACGGCGGCCGGCCAGCCAGGGCCGGAGGTGCAAGGATGATGGAGTGGATGGGCGGGCGGACAAACCGACAAAGGCTACTCCGATCGCGTTGCTTCCTCCTCACTTCACACCTGTCAGAGATAACTGGACCCGAAGGAAAGTTATCTGCGAGCCGTGCGTGTGTGGCTGCGTCTGAGCTCAACGCAAACGCAGACGTCCCGAACGTGATATCGGCGCTAATGATGGGTTATGCAACGCACCGCTGATAAATCCATCACGCACTCACGCCGGCCGGACCCCAAGGCTGCAACGAAAGCGACTCATTGAATAGATTCCCGACTGTCTTTACGACCATCATTGCTTGATTGCTGGTTGCGCCGACCGCATGGGCCGCCACCATCGCTCGTCTTGGCGCATTCCAAGTGAACTAGTTCCGGGCCTAAGGCCAAAAGCAGAACGTAGTGGCACGGCAGCTTTTGCAAGCTCAGTTTGCCAAAGGCCGAATTATGCCTCGACGTTGCCATCGAATCAAAGGTGCCAGTGCAACAACAGGCTCTTTCAAGGGTCTCCTATTGCACTGGCCCATTTAACTCGATGAAGTCGAATCCCGCACAGCACGGCTGAAAGTTGGAGCTGAACAAGCCAATCCAAGCAGGGCTTGACCATAGATTCCCTTGCTGTACTCTGGCTTGACTATATGCAACCAAGTTGAAAGACCTGAGACCCGCGACCTCCAACACGCGCTTGGCAATCATCTGGAATAAGAGAGCAACTAGGAAGCAGGCCAAACACTGCACTCAAGACAACCTCGAACGAAATCGATTCGGCTTCGAAACACCAATTAAGGGACACATTCATGCGTAGAATGACAACTAAACTGAAGTGAACGTGGACGAGACCCCGTCTAGGCCTACGTGCATTGACATTCGCACGCAACGTTGCACCCGACTGGCTCCTTTCAGCTGGCAAATTCAGCTAGCCCTATTGATAGGAAAACCAATAGGCCTATGCCAAATTATGAATATTAATAAAATAAAATGAATTGAATTCTTGGCCGAACAAGTCCAGGTAGGCCCAACTTGAGAAGGTTTTGAGCTTTTTTCCAGTGTAATCGATTTGGTAACAATGCTTGGTAACAATACCAATCACGTTACGTAATTCGTAATATTACCGGCGGGACATCCTTAGCAGCGACAATACCCTGTCAATGAATAACTCCATACCTAAGCAATGAAGATGTCCCATCAGCTATCCATCTGCGAATGAAGTGAGGCCGACAGGTAATCGCCCTCATTTAGCCCAATTAGCTGACTTGAGATTACCTCGATGCTTTCCGGTCAGCCGAAAACCCTTTCTGCCGTCGTCCTCGCGTATTTCAATTGACCTAAATATGCCTAGCGGCAATTCAATTAATTACAGGCACGTATTGAGCTCTTTCACTTCCGGGGAGGTGGTAGGCTACTGCGGACAGTGGCGTAGCAGATGTTGCAATTCGATCGGGGGGGGGGCTATCTTGAGCATTTAGTCCTACATACAATTGCTAGAATTTCGACTCCTGATTTTAGCAAATTTGGCGAAGCAATCATGATTCCAATAAAGACCTAAACTTGATTAATTGACTAACTCTTAACTAGGTAGGCCTACCTCGATTGTCTCTACAAGGTTACCGTACAGTACTGCGTAGCTGAGATGCCTGTCTCGATGATCTTCCACGCCAACAAACCCGACTTTACTTTACTGTCTCGTATCGCGTTATCATTTACCGTTTCCAAACGACACTTTCGCGATTACGTCCTTCATAGGCGACTTTATCACGAAAAAAAAAACACTCCTGGGTGAAAAACGCGAGGGAAAACTAGCAAGATTCACAGACTCGGTGGAAGACGCCATATTGCCGACGCGTCATTTCCGCTTTTCCGCTGACTAAGCGCTGACAAAAGGATGCCGGCAGGCAGCACTGAGCATTCCTCGCTGAGTAAACGAACGCGGGAAAACCTAATTTGTAACTTGTAAGTTACGCTGAAACAATAATGGGAAAAAATCAAAAAATATCTCAGACCTAATTATAGATTAAAGATCCGGAAGTGTTTGACGAGACTAAATGGTTAAATTTCATCTCCTTACGGTGACCATTGCACCTGCTGAAAAGGCCTATTTATTATTTAAAAAAACATTGCTCGCTATTTCGTAAGCGTTTTGAAACTAGAATTTTATTTAACAACATGAATGATTTGCCGGACAAGTTAACTAATTACAAGTTCCAACTACTACAGATAGCAGCAATTAACTACAAAAAATAAACAAAAACACACACACACGCTAGCTCTGGCCCACTAAAGTAGGTCGATTACTTAAATGTGGCAATGTCAATTTCAAACTAAAATGTTGCTCCTACAGGACTACTAAATTTGGACAAAAGACAACCGAAAGTAGGCATTGGTCTACAGGGCTGTCAGAACTACTTCCGGTTCCTCTCCACGCTGATGCGTTACTAACTAGGCTTACTACATGTAATAAATTAATAAAAATAACTGTTAGATATCGAGAACCGTTTCGCTTTGCTCTTAAATCGGTTCTGCAAATTCTAGTGAAACATTTAAAGCTGACGAAGCGACCGGAAGTAGTTGGTCCTAAGAGGACACCTCATGTCATGACGGCAAAATGGCCTACGACCTAACTATTTTTGCATTAATAAATCATTAAAATTGAAAATGAAAAATCTAAATGACATTGCCCTTTAATTATGCGCGATCTTCACGCAGGCCTATTTGAGATCTTTGATTTGCGCAGGGGCTAAATCGCACGGCTTGCGTATGTTTGTGTTTTTTGTTTCAAGCTTTTGTGCAACAACATCAACAACAATTTTGCATAGAAAAAGACGATTTTTTTGTGGGTGCGTGAAAGCTTTAAATCATTTTTTTATATAAGAAAACAAAAACTGAAAGATTTTTTAGGCCCAGCATTTTTCTTTCTCTTGAATTTGGTTTTCGTTTCAGGCGCTTTTCTTTCTTTTAGTACTAATGCTCGTACGCTGAAATACGCAGCGTACGTGTTTGGTCAACGCAAAGGCGTTCCGCATAGGCGCGCAACAATGGCCAATCGATTGCATTTACATTACGCTCTGTGCCACTCCAATAAATACGTTGATTTTTATTATTCTACGTTGAACGCTCACTAATCCAGCCCGAATAAATAAACTACAAGTCCTGGCCGCACAAAGTAATCAATGGCATCACACTTTGGTCATGAGGGCTTCCCCTCAATATACACTTGATGCTAAGGGCTAGGACCGTCCGTGAAGCCCTACTCTCAGTTACTACAGATCAATACTCGTTGGGCCTCTTCATATGCTCGTATTAAGCTTATCACAGCATCACCGTACACAGTAGAGTTGAATGTTTTAAGTTATATTTGGACAGCGATTAAGCCTACACTCGAAAGCAATACTTACTGGGGATCGATTAACTTCAATTATAAGGCTAAGATCTCCCTTTGCCGCCAAATCTGAATGCGATGTAATGCCCATTGCAACAATAAAGCTGGATTAAAATCGGAGTAAAATAAAATAAAAATAAAGACTGGCCTACATAGTAACTAGTGAACCTTGGTTACAGCTAAGCGCGCAGAACCAATTGTGATCGATAAATCCAATTCTTCTTGAGTATTTTTTTTGGAATATAGAATTCGCCGTAATTAAATTACATTAGTTAATCAATTAGTTAATTACGCACTTCAGCAGCCGATGCACTTGATAGAAGCAGGATCAGGAATCT
This sequence comes from Polyzonium germanicum, assembly GCA_034700265.1. NCBI lineage: Eukaryota > Metazoa > Arthropoda > Diplopoda > Polyzoniida > Polyzoniidae > Polyzonium > Polyzonium germanicum. Next base: position 9,757 of record JAQIYI010001740.1, read on the forward strand.
AATTGAAAATGATGGGGAGACTGGCCGCTTGTCATAGATGTGGCATCTTGTTCGCATGGCCTTGGTGCGCCTGGTCGTGGTGGTGGCAGCTGGCTTCGACGTCGGGATCGCCGCGTCCACTGGACGGCCACTGATGGCCAGCACCGTCGGCCCCGCTTGCACCGGCAGGAACCTGCAGGAAGAGCGGAGACGGGGCCTGATGTCACATGAGCCCCAGAGTGACGGCGTGTTCGCGAGACTTCTGACGCAGTTTGGCGAGCGACGCCGACCCAGTGTCCACCACACTTGCAGCACCTACGAGACGGACGAACGAAGGAGTCAACGATGGAGTAAATGTAAAATAAACACAAGGAGTTTATCTTGTCCTTAGATTCCGTAAAAATCGTCAATTTTGGACTAGAAATCATTCGTCACTTTCAACTCCAAATTGACAAGTTTGCGCTTGAAAATATTTCGTCAATTTTTGCTCTTTAAATGGGCCTATTTGAAAATAACTTGAACTGACCGGAAGCGAACTGGCCAGCGTAGTAGAAGGACGGCTTGATGTCCACTCCGACGCCGGTCGAATAGGCGGAGGCAGCGGCGGCCGCTGCCGCACTCATGCCGTTGAAGGTGGACGCAGCCTGCGCGCCGAACGGATCGGCCGGCGAAAACGGCTCCCCGATCGAGGCCGCCGACTGCGTCTGCGATGGCGACGGTCCGGCCACCGAGGAGCCACTTCCGTTGCCCGCAACGCCCCAGCCAACGTTCATGCCCACGTCGCGTCCAACGCCGCCGCCAGATCCACTCGACACTCGCGAGTGAAGCGCGGCCGCCGCCGCGGCTGCAGCTCCGCTGCTCCACACGTCGTCCACGCCGGACACGTTGCCCCCGACGACGCCACCGTTCATCTGCGACAGCTGGTGATGGTGGTGCACGTGGTGCTGATGGTGGTAGTTGTCCACTGCGCCGCTGTGGTGCTGGCCATGCGGGAAGCCGTGGATGGAGCCCGAGGACGAGGAGCTCACCACGCCTCCACTTCCGCCGCCTCCGTTGCCGTTGCCGCCGCTCGAATTGATCATGTTCAGCATCTGCAGTGCAAGTGCGAATTAGTTACCGCTAATTTCGTTGTCCGAGCTACCAGCAGACTCGAATCGCACGTCTGTCTCTGTGAATGCACGTTGAAAGCGCGAGCACCAACATCTTGCCCGTGCTTTTACCCTGGTTTCACACTAACGACAATTTGCAACGACGGACGACGGACGACAGGACGACGGAAGTTGTCACTTACG
>JAQIYI010001741.1:0-11025 GCA_034700265.1 Polyzonium germanicum
CCCCCCCCCCCCCCCCCCCCCCCCCCCCCCCCCCCAAATCCCACATAAGCAAGTTGTTTATTGATTATCGTCGTCGATGTAAAAATATCGATATTTGTTGGTTAATATCGGTATTTGTAGGCTTATTTGGTCATATTTAGCATACTCAAGTCATAGATATTATACTGAGCATATTTCTGATTGGCAGAAAACAGCCTTTAATATCTTTTTGGTTGCAATATTAGCCTACATATTTTGGAGGTTTTTCTGGCATATTTATCCGCCCTATAATGATGATTTCTTCGTTCCTTTTTCTCGTCTGCAGAGACTTCAAGAGCTGCAGAACTTCAACACATTGATGGCCGTCGTCGGAGGACTCAGTCACAGCGCACTCGCTCGGTTGTCAAAGACCCTCGCCTGCGTTCCTCCAGAAACACAAAAGGCAAGTGACGTCACCTTTTCAAGTGCGCATCCAATAAAGATAAGTTGTCGTCCAATAATGTATAATCGATGCGCAGATGCTGTCGGAATTCACCGAACTGCTGTCGTCCACGTCCAACTTCAGCAACTACAGGAAGGCTCTACACGAAAGTAAAAGGTTCAAGATTCCAATTCTGTAAGTTTCATACTTTTCTCACCATAATTGCCAGACTGGCCAAACGATGACGTCATAAACTCACAATGCTCACAGGCGTTTTATATGGCCATTTTTAAGTTATAAAATGTGATCAAATATCAGTACCGTAATTTAAAAATGATTAAATTTGAGTAATTTTAAAATGATCAAATTTTTTTGCAAATTTAGAATCTATTAAATCTTGACTAATTAAACGTAATCCGGTGAAGAAAATGATGATCGGACGTTTGATTAAAATACTTAATTTTATGTGCATAAAGGGGTGTTCACATGAAGGATCTTATCTCGCTGCATGTTGCGCTGCCGGACACCGTCGACGACGGTCTGGTCAACTTCCGCAAGATGGCTCAACTGTCCCTCATCTTCCAAGAGCTGAACGAGCTTCAGAACTCTGATCCTCCGATCGACGTCAACATGGACTTGGTCAACACACTCAGGGTGATTTCTCTATTCGGTTATTTTTATTTTTCAGCAAGTTACGAGATCAGTTAGCTAATCGACATTTGGTATTTGTGAATGCAGCTCTCGCTCGACATGGCCTACACGGAAGACGAGATCTACGAATTGTCGTTGGCTCGAGAGCCAAGGAACTCGTCATCGGTGAGTCTCAGCCCGTACAACATTTTCGATGTCGTGGCACACCCAAATCGATATCACTCAAGCAAATCTGCGCGTATGCGTCTGACAGCCTCAGTCTTCGCCGACGAAACCGTCCGTGTTCGCCGAATGGGCCGCCGGAGTCAGCAGTCCATTGGACCCGGACACCATCGAGAAGCACGTACATGCCATGGTCGAGGTAATCAAACTTAAACGAGCCCTCGGCGCCTGAATTCAGCGCCGCGTCAACTAGATTGATTATTATTGTTTCTTGAACGTTTTCAGGCGGTGTTCAAGAATTACGACAACGATCACGACGGTTACATATCTCAGGCAGAGTTCGAGTCCATCGCCGGAAACTTCCCGTTCATCGATACCTTCTGCGTTCTGGACGCCGATCAGTAAGTTTTCTTAACGCAGAATTTTGCTAGATTGCATGCCGTTGGTCATCAATTATGCAGGAAAGCTTTGAGGGATAATGAAATAATCAATATGTATTCTAAACATCGAAACTTGTCACGCTAAAGGGACGGCATGATCAGTAAAGGAGAAATGAAGGAATATTTCCTGCGGGCCAATTTCCAATTACTTCGCAGCGGCTTCAAACACGACTTTCACGAGACCACCTACTTCAAGCCGACGTTCTGCGGTCACTGCACTGGTTTGGTGAGTCATGAAGGACATGATCCAATTTGATCTCCAACGATTTGTGCAGATTTTGTGAAGATTATCATTTTTTTTTTAAATCCATCCAATTTTGTTTTGGTTTTCATTACAGCTCTGGGGTCTCATCAAGCAAGGCTTTAAATGCAGAGGTGAGCAAATGAGCCAGCATTTCCATCAATTATGAACAACTACACTTCCTTTGGATTAATATCGAAACGGGTGTTTTCCATGTTCAAACAAGCCTTGAAGTAGGAACTCAAGCCTTGTATTCACAAATAACTGCATGTCTATATCGTTTCGTCCAACAGATTGTGGCATCAACGCCCACAAGCATTGCAAGGACCTTGTCGTGATGGAGTGTCGACGTCTGAGCACCTCGTCCAGATGCAACTCGGTCGCCAGTTCCGGTGAGAATAAAGCCCTATCCGATCGAACAATAAAAGAAACGGATGCGACCTGAAAAAGTGAAAATGACGTTAAAAATGAACACAAACAGCCTAAAAAGGGTTTCAAAAATGAGTAAAATGCAACAAAAAAATCAGAATACCGGTAATTAAGAAAAACCCAAAAAAATTACTCAAAAAATCGCAAAGAAAATGTAAATAAAAAAAAGTAAAAAGAAAATGCAAAATACAAATGACATATTTAGTCAATGTAATAATAGCGTTAAAGGAAGGAGCCTCATTAGATTTTTGCTTTTTTTCAAGATTGTTTTATAAATAAATATTTTTTGTGATAATAATTCTAAGAACCAAAAATATCTTCAATGCGTACTTTTTTATTTAAATAAATTATAATTTGTTTAACCAATTTGAAAAGCGCTACGCGCAGGGTTGACGTCGCTGCGTTCAATACGATTCGGAGTTCAAAGTGATGGTGCAGCTAGGGCATAACATAAATAAACCAAACCCTCCAAATAGGTACCCCAAAAATCAAATAACCCTCCAAATAAACCAAATACTACTTCTTCTCAGATGGAGTCGTGCTTAAGAATAAACTGAAACACTGGAGGCGCCAACAAAAGATGAACAACAACAGCCAATCAGATTCCACTGAGAACGCGCCGCCGTCAAGCCCAAGACTGAGCGGCAGCGGCATCAGCGGTGGAAACGGAAGTTCAGGATTGGCCTGCAAGTGCGAGTCCTTGTCGCTCATGTCCGACTACGGTAGCCTCAACACATGCGGAGGCAGTGACGGATCGCTACACGAACGCCTCATGTCCACTGAAGAGGTGAGCGAATTCTAAAAGAACCGTCAAAGTTTTTCCTGATGTCCTTTAATACCTTTAAGCTTACTTTCAGTTCAGATATGTAAATTGTAATTAAGACCAAAAAAATCTAAATTTTTGCCAAAATTCAACCAAAACCATAATTTTGGATTTAAAAATCTAACATTGATATCGAAATGGCAATGTTTGATAAAAATTGATATCAAAACCGCGATCTTTGACGAAAAAATCGAATAAAAAAAAAACGAGTGATTTCGCACAACTCAAATTATCAACAAATAATTTTTTACTTTCAGGCCAGAGATCGATTGGCGATGGAGAACGAAGACTTGCGATCGCAACTGGAGTCGGCTCAAGACGAGATCCAAGCGCTGAAGAATCACGTGGGCGAAGTGAGGCAGGAGACGGTCGCCTTCATCCTGCAGCAAATGGACACGTTGAAGATCCAACGAGACACGGCAGTGTGAACAGAGACACTTGAGGACTTTTTTCCGCTCCATTTTCTTGGAAAGATATTGGTGAACAGAGAAAGAGCTGCCTGAAAATATATCGATTGACGCAAAATGCATTGGATCGCATTGTCCAACAGTGACAGCGTCCAAGTTGATCGAGTTTTCGAAGCGACAAGCGTCAACTGCATATATGGCGCCCATGTATTAAAACGACGACCGCCGAAAGAACCGCTAAAGATGGATGTTCTCAACATTGGCTTAAAGGGAACCACAAGATTATAAAGAAAACAAAACGTCTAATACCAGAGCTTAAACGTTTGGTTCCACTTCCGACTCTGTAGCAGGAAGTGAGTCATTAATGGCCCACCGTACAGTTGGAAGTGTATTTATAGTCTCTCAATCAAACATTGGCGCAGAGAACGAAGAAATACACGTCAAGCTGGGAGGGTTTGAGTCTTATTCGACTTTCTTCTAAACATTTTGACCTTTTGGCGTTCGTGCTGTTTAGCGTGACGTCACGCACCAAGTAGCCTAGACTTGAATCTTATAGGTGTTGGAAGGGATATTTTTGAACCGACCTGCTATAACCGCCAGGTAAAGTATGTACTCGTATCATGTAGCCCTATTTTATAATCATGCACTGTATACTTGTACATGTAGGTGTATTTTAGTTGCATATCGTGAAGGTGAAACCATCTCAACCATATAACCAGAATCCTGTGCCTTGCAAACAAAAAACATCCAACCAATAATAACTGGCTCCACGTACTTCTTTCTAGGTGACGATACCCTAATTAATCAAAGTGTGATTTTGATAAGATTTGACCAACTACTTAAGATACGGTCAAGAAACATTAATTTCTATTTAACTACGTAGGCCTACTAACTCGTATATAGACTATGGTACATGTACAGGATTGTACACTGTGTACAGTATGTTAAAATATAATAAGTTGAAATTAAAATAAAGTAGGCCTAAGTTAAAATTAAAATAAAACAAATCGAATATTAAAATGAAATAAGTTGAACTTAAAATAAAGAAGGCCTAAGTTGAAATTAAAATAAAATAACTTGAAATTTAAATTGAAATAAATTGAACTTAAAATAAAGAAGGCCTAAGTTGAAATTGAAATAAGTTGAACTTAAAATAAAGAAGGCCTAAGTTGAAATTAAAATAAAAGAACTCAAAATTAAAATAAAATCAGTTGAAATTGAAATAAAATATTCAAATTAAAATAAAATAAGTTGAAATTGAAATAAAATATTCAAATTAAAATAAAATAGTCAAATTAAAATAAAATAAGTCAAATTAAAATAAAAAGTGTAATTGTAGTGATATTCAGTGGCTTCAGTACTTTGATTGCGTCACCCTCAATTAGACCAGAGTACTTGAGAAATTGAACTAGGAGCTTTCATCAGCGTCTGTTATTAGTTACGGGTTAGCCCTTAACTTATGTAAAGGGCATGATATAATTAATCATTACGTAGGAGTTCTTATCTAGTCAAAATGTATTACGTTACGGTATCTTGTATTTAATCGACCCGAATGGAAGATACGTTTTGTGATTATTTAAAAATGTAAATAATGCGCTATCTTGGTACCAGATGTGTACAACTGTACATGCGAGTATACAATTAACGAGAACCGTTTCAGTGAAATACGGAGCAACTCTGTCGATGTGATTTGTAACCTCAAGGAAATACGTTCGTAATTATCTTTACACAGTGCGTACACATTCGCAAGTCACGTACTAGCTTGCACTCTTAATTGAGTGAAGAGGGGTCCAATAGTTAATTCCCACAAAACACCTCCAACAAAGACACAAAAGAGGGTTTTGCAATAATTAATTAATTATTAGGGTAGTCCCATTCAACTGATTCTTCAACTCAGATATGGTTCAAAATGGTCTGACCAATCAAGGGAGAGTGCGCCTACCTGTTGGCCTACATAGACTATATAGTCATACCTTCTCCTCTATACTGTGGTCATGCATTTGTGCAATTTTAATTGCCAAATGTGGACGCGTCGACACTGGTATTCCAGAAATACAGCACATCTTATATCAATTTATATGATATTTTTGCATCACGAATTCACGATTACCTCCGTAGGATTAGACCTACACAAATGCACAATTACACGTTCGTTTGTAGAAATATAAATTAAATTAACAAACAAATGAGTGGTCTTACCACACTAATCGTATAAATAAAGAATAAATACGTTGTTTGACTCACCGAAGTTGCGAATTTATTGTCGATCAAAGTTCACCGAGCGAACGATTTTCCGACGTCAGTGCATCCATCGCAGAAGTCACGTCACTGACGTCTTCAATCTCCGAAGTCGTTTCGAAGCTTACGCGCTGCGGTGTCGGACGACGACGACGACTAAAGGTTCGAGGCTGAACGGGGATTTCTCCTGGACTTAACCTCGTCGGCACTTCTGAAAAATAAAACTCAATCAGCAAATTTAAACTATGCTATAGTAGTGCGCTAATACTACTAAGAGCTCGAGCGAGAGTGGTTTAATTAAATGAATCCCCTAAGGAGTTACCAACAACCACTATCGCTCAGACGTCGCTGCATTCAAGTGTAAACGTACGTGGCGGAGTATACGTAGGCCTACTTAGGGTAGGCCTACTATAAAATACCGTTGTAAATATCTGTAAATAGTATTGTGTTTTTTATTCTTTTAAAAATAAAAATTTGTTTTCGTTTATAAGGTTACGTAATCGAGAAAACATACTTGTCAAGTTGGTGCGACTCAGAACGGCGCCCAACCCTGGATCCAACTTTATTTCACCCTCGCTCCAAACCGACGTTGAGGCAGCCGCACCCTGTATAAAAATTGTATCGAAAGTATTGAGCGCACGTTTATTATACAACTGTACATATTTAGAAGCTAACCAGTTTATGTAGATGGCGGCACCACCTGCTAAACTTAAAACAGGTTCGACCCCCTAACGGAGAATTTCCAGCAGGGTCGCGTTTTTCGACTTTCAAAAACCCAAGAACCGTAACCATGATGTGTTAAATATTTCGTCATCATCACCATATTGACCTAAGTGTGGCGATGACGACATATTTTTACTAAACATCGTTGCGTTGGTGGCTTTTTGAAAGTCGAAAAAAGCGACCCAGGATGGCGGCGCCTCCATAGAAGTGCATTTACTGCATTAATTAAATAGCCCGTTTATTTTGAGGTGTTTATATACATTTTTGTTACAATTTGCGTTTTTAAAAATTCCAGCAAGATTATCTAGATTTTTCGTAGATTTTTCTCAAGTTTACATTTTGCATTCATCGAGTTATTAATTAATTTGATTAAATTGACCCGGTTTTTTTTTGCACCAACCTAGTAATTTCTAAATTGAAATTCACAGGGCACAATACCCGAAAAATGAAGACCAAAGCTCACCCAAACGTCAGAGTCGGTGGCCAGATCGTCGGTGTCATCCAGAGTGCTGGCGGTGCTCAATTGTTCGTTCGTCACTCGCGGTGCTGTTTTCGCCAGCTTCTTACGTTTCATTCGGTTGTACGCTACGTGACGCAGTTTGTTGGCCGAAATTATCTGACCAATACTGAAATTAGTATCGACGCCATCGTCGTCGTCGTCGGGCAAGGTCGACAGTGTGGCCGAATCGGAAGCCGTGTTGTCCATCACCGAAGATTTATCAATACTTTCGATTACTTTTCTTTGTGATTCGAGATTTTCTTCATGGTGATCTTGAGAATCATGGTCTACCAGTAGTGTCTGACATTCTTTATTGCACCTCGTCGTCGACTTTGGACTAGGGTAATTAGGGCTTCTACCAGGCTTATCACTAATTTTCATTTCTTGGGGGTTCCCTTCAGGCGCTCTTGAATTCTGTTCCGTTTCTTGTTTCAGTACCGTTTCTTGTTTCTGTTCCATTTCTTGTTTCCGTTCCGTTTCTTGTTTCCGTTCTTGTTTCTGTTCCATTTCTTGAATTGTTTCTGTTTCTGGTCTAGGCTCTAGAATTTCCGGCTCGTACTTCTGTTCGTGGCAATTGTCCTGCGTTAGCTCATCAAGACCAACGGGAACGTCATGATCATCAAGAGCTTCGTCATGGAGAGGGACTTGAATGGAATCAATTTTTGGTAACACCAATGTCTCCGGACCCGACATGGTGATGTCACTTGAAACTGCATCAGCATTCATACGTTGAGTCAAGTCGACCTCTTTGTTAGTCATAAAGTCGACCTGATGCTGAGATGGGTCGTCGCGATCAATCTTGATGCTTTCTGCAAGCTCTGACGGATTAATGTTCGCCAGCAAAACAGATGAAGCTGAAGGAGTACTGGAAACAGCAGCAGAGACTTTCAGGTTGTCACTTGGATTCTGTTCCACCAAAAGTTGTGACGTTCCAGAATCAATTCTGAACTGTTCTGCCAGCGACTGCACAGCTTCAACAGACGCGGATTTCAACGAGAAGGAATCTGGAACGGAATTTCCCGGTGCCAACGAACTTCTGGACTTTTGGACATCTTGATCGGATTGAGTTGGATCAACAGAATGAGAAGTCGAGTCCTGCTGCTCATCATCGCTGCTAGTAGGCCTAGTCCCGGCGATATCCGTTATTGCACTCTTTTCATGATCCAAAGAACTGTTCTCCTTCGTACTTTGTTTCAAGGAATCGGCGAGTAGGCATGATAAATCATCGACGTTGTCACCAGAAGCACTAGAAAGTGATGCCGTCAAAGTTCTGGTCACTCCTCCTCGATCTGCTGAAGGTCCTTGCGGTGCTGGTGCCTCAGAAATTATCGACGGAATTCTAGGCGCATTTGGTTCTGAATTTTCCACAATTTCAGAATCTTCAAACGTGTCCGTGTACACTAATTCTTCGACATCCGAAGGTGTCTCTGAAGAAGAACTTTGCGCCAATGATTCATTTGGAGGTGTCATCATTGAGGCCACCCCGGGTAAGCCAACGTCGCCATCTGGCTCTTGCATCAGATGATCGCCACACTCGTCAATTTCATCATGCTGGTGGCGCAGTTCGGAGAGCACGAAATCGACGATTTGTTGTTCGAGCCATTGTCTAGTTGCACCCAACCAATCGTCATCTTCGTATGAGTCGACGTTAAACGTCGGATACGCAACATTCGGTTGTGTTTGCGGCCGATATGATGCAGAGATGTCGTCGTCGAATTCCGGAATTCCAACTTCAGCCGCACTCCAAACATCTAAATGCTCAACGTTCGGTGCGGAGCAGGGCTGGCAAAAATCTGCGTTTAAGGAGAAGAAAATTCTGTTAGGATTTGATGACTTTCAACAAAACCGGCATAACATTTCAGAGTTAGGCCTAGTTTTTCTTATTTCAAGCATTATACCCCTAATAGAATTTCTTGAAAAGCATAATTTCTAATATTTTATCCTCTTCATAAAGGGGTTCTCCTGCTTCTCCAGTCAAAAAAAATATTAAAATTGGCCTTATTGTTTTGCCTGGAAATCTAAAACCGGATCCAATGATCAATAATTAATTTCTTTTTGATTCATTCAATTCATGAGTTAATTTCAGAATTAAAGACCATATATTGTATATTAAAAAGAAATTAATTATTGAACTAAAATGTAAAACCTAAAAACCTTACTAGTTGAAAGCCGTGGGCCAGATTCACTGTCGAGTATAATGGATTCGCGCAGATGAAGACCTGGCCCTACGTCACGTGACAATGTCTCGATTGCGGGAACGCTGATTCCAGGAAGTTGTCTGATGGATAGTGCTCGAGGAGTCTATAAATGAAAAAAAAAGGAAGTTTACAGCAGCCTTATGATTTCTCAAAGTTTAAGCTTTAACTACATGTAAGTGTACCTTTAACTCTTTGTTTGCGACGACGACGTCTTCATCCTGGTGAACGAAGCTCTCCACACCGACTCGGCCGTCTTCGTCGTTCGAACCTGTAGTGGTGTTCGTCGCCTTCGTCGAAGTCGGAACGTTGCTCTTCTGAGTGACACTCAGGAGAGTGAGCTTCGGCGGTTGACGCAAGCTGATTCGCAATTTCTCCTTCAACGACTGAGCTAACTGACTCTCAGCGAACGTCGTTGCACGTGCTGTAGGCCTGATGATCTTCTGCTGTCTAGTGGCGACGTTGCTCACTTTGTGACTCATGATTCCGGAATTTCCGGTTGTCATCACGCTCTTTGGACGACGACTTGCTGCTAAGGATGATGCAGGCAAACGGTCGTTTGGTTTACCTGAAATGAGCTTCTCTTGAGAGCTTTTCTAAATAGAAAAAAAATTTAAAATTCCGATTTAACCCAATAAATTTCCACATTTTTTGGTAAAACAAGTACCGTATAGAACAATTTTCCACTCTCTCTTTAAGGGGGAAAGAAATATCCTTACCCGACTCACACATAAAAGACAATTATCCTTTCGGAATAATAATGTTTAGGTTACTGCTGTAACGTGCCCGTTGCTAAGGTTAACGAAGGCACATCATTTAATGAGAATTGTTGGAGAACACGGACTGCAAACTTAATCCTCGAATCTGTCAAATGGTGTCCAACCACACACGCTTGCTCAGGTGCCTTGACCTTCATTTTTTTCAAGGTACAATCACAAGTATCTCACCTTGGTGCAACGTTCGCAGTCTGATGCCGCGCGCTTCTGGTGCAACAATCTCGGATTGACGTTGAAGTATTTCGATTTCTTGGGATCCTTGACATTCATCGCCGCCTTTTGACGCCTCAATTCTTGGATCTCTTCCAATTTGTCTTGAGCGTTTTTCTGGTTAAAAAATATAAAGTAAGAGAATTATAACCAACTCGGCCCATCAAAATCATGCCTGTTAAATTTGGCAGTTTCCTGTCAACAACTGACACAGAGGAGGTTGAAATCGGTGTCCAATTTCAGAGAAAAAGAGGAAATTTAGTGAAATTAATCGCAGTAATTTCCCAAAGGCGAGAATAATTACATCTCATTTATCTTCTCATGCAGATTGAACATGTTCTCATAGGTGCAGCATAGGCCTATACCTGCTTAGAACGTATAATTACATGTAGGGTGGGTCACACATGTAAAAGTCTCCGGTTGGAGTTAATTTAGAAACTTACAATGTAGGTAATACTTACTTTCGCGTGTTGTTGGACAACCTTTTGCTTTTCGAGAACCAACTGACGGGCATGTGATTCGTGCGAATTCAGGCTGAAAAAGAAATGGTAATGGTTGACGAATGATGATCAATTGATGTTTGATATTAAAGTCAGGACTCAAACTTCCTGTGTGAGTTGCAGCACATGCATCAAAAGTATAATTATTTATTATTAATATTTTTTTGATAATGATAGTATTTCGGTAACATGTCGAATGGATCCAATTAATTATAGAACCGTACTAGGCCCGAAGGCCGGAATCACTAATGAAAATCTCAGTCCGCTGTCTTGAGTCAAGACAGCTTTAGCAACTTCCTGTTATATATTTTGGAATTTCGGATTGTTGCTT
>JAQIYI010001742.1:0-11022 GCA_034700265.1 Polyzonium germanicum
AGTAAATGCAGTTAATTTTTCTAGCGGAGGAAAAAGGATGCTGAAAGGAAGTTAGAAAGGGCAGGCGGCTAATCAGCTGATTGCATTTAGAAGTTAAAGTGGGAGTTGAGCTTGAGTACATCGTTGAAAAGGGCGTTCTCAACATCCAATTAGGCCTAGTTGGAAAATCCAATTTTCGCAAACACCTAACCCACATTTTAGTTTGCGTAGCGAGATCGTGGCTTTGGATCGAATTAATTAATGTTAAGGTCCCGCCTATCTGGTTTTTCAACAGGCAAGGGTTTTTTTCAGGAATCGCTTTTCTTTGCTGTGAATTTCTACTGAAATTCAACTCGTCAGTGGATCCCCTCCGCACAAGTGTGACAAACTGAAAACTACTAGCCTTTTGTGAATTCTGAACATGTGACAGTGCTGCATTGGAGTTTGATTGCGAGGATGATGATGATGATGGCTGCAGCTGTTGCTGTTCTTGTGATGACAGCAAGAGCGGCTGCTGCTGCTGCTGTTGTTGTTGCTGTTGTTGTGGTCCACCGACTTCGTCCGACGACTTCTGACCGTCCTTGGTGGTGGTCGAGCTTCCCCATCCCGTTCCACCGGTCGGCACGAGACTGATATTCGGATCGTTACCGCTGTTCTCGCTTTTCAGACTCGGCAGGTTCGCCGGCGGAGGCATGCGACGTACGACCGCCACTTTACCCAGGCTCTGGAGGCCATGCTTTTGAACGACTGCGAAATAAAAACCATCAATCAATCAACCGATACAAAGCCTAGCTCCATGCCAGGATCTAGCGTCAAAAAAGAGTCGTCCACGCTGCTCTGCCTCGACCTTCATATCAGAGCTTTAAATAAAAAAGGTTGAAGCTCAATTTTAAAAATATAACCATGCAAAGCACCGTAGAAGAAGTTGCTGCTTGTGACGCTAGACGCTGATATGGAATCCTGCAGGCATTGCAAGGAATCCGCGTAGATTTAACTATGGACTGTAATTGGACTGAGCTTACCTTGGGCTTTGGGGGTTTCTATGCTCTTCCCTCGATACAGATCATTTATGTTTAGCGACGAGAACTTGGTCTTTTGTCCTTTCTCCCCCTTCGAAGCTATCCCCGAAAATGCGGACATGCTGACCAGGAGCACTCATTGAGTTTTTGCTGCGCGCTACCCTGGGAACGGTCCGCAATCACTGTTTTGAAATGAAAGAATAGAAATATATAAGCCGCATACACACAAGAGGTAAAATGAAAATATCGACGACAAATTAAAGAGAAAAGGCGATACAATTCAATTGCCGGGGAACTAGGCTATCTGGTGGAACCGAGACTAGTCCACATATAGGCCTAATAAAGACTGCTGATAACGTTAAGTGTTTGTGTAACTGTGTGCGTGTAAAGTTTGTGTACAAACCTAAATACGCTATAACCACCAAAATACGCATAAACGTGACCTCGTTACCTACAAACCTCCATAGATGTCTACATCGTGCACGCTACGAGCGAAAGCGACGCGAATAGCAAAAGAATTATTTCGCCAACTTAACACTATAGGCCTAGGTTTATTTCAAAACGCTAAAAAAATAACTCATTCAGGGCTTATAGACTCATATGATTCAAAGCTCACTCACTCTATTGTACAAGGCTTAAAGTGCTAATGAACGTGGCCCACCACTTCCTCACTACATGCATCAGGCAAGAGTCAAATTCAAGGTTTAGGCGCTAGGTAGTAAACGGAACCTAGCCTACCTGTAATAACGCCTAATAAGACTGCGACGACATTCTCCAAGTAACATTAGTGCATAAGTACCAATAACTATATACTACGCAAATATTTGCGCAATTAAATTCGTCAGTCACATGACATTGCACGTCAAAGGAGACGTCGTCGTCTTGATATCAGGCAACATGTAAACAATGTAATGAAGAAAAAAAATACAGCAGCGCATTTCATGTGATGCGACTGAATTATAACAACAAAAATAGTCTTAGGCTTAGTGCTCTAATGTCTTGCAACATCAAGCGACAAAATAAAGCGTAGATTGTACAATAGCTATAACCTGAGGTGAACTCGCGCGAGGAATTCAATCTGCGTTCGTGAGGTCAAGATCCTGCCAATTAGCTCAGGCTACCGGTACATCCAGGCCTACTTGCTGCACGTTTCGCCACATACACAAAATTGATATAGGCCTAAATAAGACATACCTCTTCGACACGTAAGAAGGTTCAACCAACCGTGGGCCTACATTGATAAGACCCCTTAATCTGACAGCTTCAATTTGCGTAAATTTAACTGTCGTTAAATTGCCGCAAATTGAATGCCAGTCGAAGTAGATTGGACGGCTAGATCATTGATACATGCGTGAACGTCCGGCTCTCAATAAACTAGGGTAATAACGGATAAAATACGATGTGAAAAAGCTGGGCCTAACGAATTGAACAACAACCTCCGTGCAAATGTATCCAGTTGAAGCTGCTGCGGCCACGAAGGCACCGTGAACAACCTCGACGTCTTCTCCGCGTGAGGAGTCAACGGGGGTCGCTAACCCTAAAATGAACTGCGCGCTTAGCCTAGGCCTAACCGAGAAAAATGCAAATCGTGCGAAGAGCAAGCTTTGATCAAACACAGAACAGGAATGGAAAATGGCTCGTTGCGCAAATAACGCGCTAAAAACATAAGTACCTTCGAGAGCGTTCCGCGAGAATTTGGGAAGAGGATTTTCTGCGCAATTTGAAGACTCGACAAATAATATCCCTCTATTGTGAAATCAACGAGAAAACATGGCCGCGTTCAGGCTCACTCCCCCTCCCCCTCCCCTTCTCCACTGACATGTTACCTCCGAAGGGCAGATACTGCAGAATCGGTTCGCTCTCCGAATCTCAGGGGCCATGTTCGACCAGAAACGTGAAACAATCCTCTTTCAGCGCTAATTGCGGACAGAATGATAGGGCTGGGAGCAGCGAAAATGGTCGCCGTTCAAATTCAAACCTGGATTTGTTTACGTTGAGGTCAACTGCGCTGAAAAGACGCAGAGATTACGGCGCGAGGGGGTAAAGATTGAATAAAGAGAGAGGGTGGGAGGTGAATATGGTGACCGAGCAAGGGGTGGGGGTCAGAATGACGGCGGAAATTTCACTCACGTCGGCCCGTTCGCGGATGGGTGATGTTCAGGTGGTTCAAAAACGACCCTCGACACACGATTCGCGCTCGGATGGCGGCAGATTTTCGGACGCGGCGGCCTCTCTTTCGATCGCGCACAATTTTTACACTTGGAGACGACAAGATGGCGGCTAGTTCCAGCGAAACAACAAATTATTTTTTTCTCCTTTTTCCCCTTTATTTTTCATTCGAGTGAAACGGCCGTGACGTCATCTCTTCGACGTGGGTCACGTGATTCGCTGAAGGTGTCATCGAACGGATCACGTGATGAAGGCTAGCCGCCGCCGCTGCCAATCTTTTTCTTTAGCGGCTAAACCAAGCCGTGACTAAACTGTGACTCAAACAAAAATAAACAAAACAAATCAATCATAAATTTCAAAATAATTTGTGATTGTAAAATTATTTTTAAAATTAATTTGGCTAATTACATATTTTTAAATTCATTTTTAATTAAGTAATTAAATTTTTTTTAATCTAATGGGTGTGGTTTATTATATTTAATTAATTGACTTCTTTCTTATCGGCCAGCCTTAGCCGCTAAGAAAAAAACCACGCCGATATTTTGTTAAATTTTGTAATTTATATTCTAGAAACCGGTAAATGAAGAAAAAACCACGCCGATATTTTGTTAACTTTTGAAATTTGTATTCCCGATACCGGTAAATGAAAAATTTTTTTTAATCAAGTGGCCTAGAGAAAGTGGAAAAGAAAAAAACCTTAGCGGCTTATCAGCGCCGACTAGTTTATCAGGGACGGCGGTATTAAAGCCAGAGATTATAATAAAATATTTAAAATTGATGTTAATTTATAAATAAAAAATTGACAGAAACCCTAGCTTAGATTTTTTTTTGCTTTTTTTTACAATTGATTGGAAAGAATAAAAAAATAGAAAATCAGCTGATTACACCAGAATGACGTCATTGAAGGGCAAACCGGAAGCTGCGCAGTAGCCGCGCCAATACTTTAGATACCTTGGTGCACATCTCGTTTCCTTCAGATGGTTGTTGGTGTTTTTCACATGAAGTCGTAATTTCGTCAAAATGGTCAGTAAATTCTTCCGAATATTTGTTTAGAAGTGTTCGAGCATGATTGCGGCGCGAATTTCGGCCGTCCAAAGTGCTGGATGGTCGTCGAAAACGACGATCGTCCGTGGATGGCGTTCGAGGGCGCCTCTTCCATCATGGCCTTAATTTAAGTGAAGTCAAGATGGCGGACGCGGCTAAACACCAAAATTTATTACCAATGCCCTTGTTACCCCTTTAACCTTTGCGTCAAAATTAAAGAAAATCGTCCGTGCGAAGTTCGCACGACGCGCGAGACCTTTAAATGCTCATATCGCTCCCTACCTTACCCAGTTGCCTGGATCGAACTTTAAGCCTCGGCCTAGGCCCACCAAAGAAAAAACAAGAAAAAGCGCGACGCTCCAAACGGTGACGTGGCGGTCGTCGTGGTTTAATATCCGCCCGCAATCATTGCAACACCTCGGGTGTACCTGAGAATTCAGTTAAACTATTGGGTTCGTTTGTAAAAATTTCAATATTAAATGCCATGCAATGTCAAACTGCTCATTTCCGGTTATATACGGCACTCAAGTGACAGATGGACTGCAAATTAAATTTACAAACTATTACATCATGTAAATGCACAATTGGGGGACGTGTAATTGGCCTGTTGGTCCCCCTAAATCTCAAAATAAATAAACAATGTAAATAAGCCGGGCACATAGGCGAGCGTGTTATTTGGTTCAGTTGTTTGTATTTTTACATTCTATTGCGACTAATAAGGGCCTAATAATTTGTTCCAACAGGTATTCATCAAGGTCGTGAAAAACAAGGCGTACTTTAAACGCTTTCAAGTGAAACTTAAGCGCAGACGGGGCAAGTGCAAAGCGAAAGCTTATTTTAAGTCAAATATCTCCGCACTACAATGGTGGAGTCTGGTTAATGTTTGTTTTGAACTTCATTCGTCGTTTCAGAGGGCAAAACCGACTACTATGCTCGCCGACGCCTCGTTGTCCAGGATAAGAACAAGTACAACACCCCCAAGTATCGCATGATTGTCCGTTTCACCAACACGGATATCATTTGTCAGGTACTGGTCGATTGCGATCAACTAATCTTGATTAGGGAAACGATGTATGGAAATTGGGAGATTCCTTTTTGTTTTGGCAGATCGCGTACGCGCGCATACAAGGCGATGTGATCGTCTGCGCCGCTTATTCTCACGAGTTGCCGCGGTACGGAGTCAAGCTCGGGCTGACGAACTACGCGGCCGCTTATTGCACGGGTCTACTGTTGGCCAGACGGGTAACGGGCCGATTGTTTTAATCGTTCTTCAGTTATATACCTTTTTGACTTCTAATAGTCTTTACATTTTGTTTGAAATTAAAACGTACCTCTTACCCAGTTGTTGAAGAAGCTGCGTTTGGACAGCCTGTACGTGGGCGTCGAAGAAGCGACCGGCGAAGAGTACAATGTGGAAGACCTGGAAGGCAAGCCCGGCGCTTTCCGAGCTTATCTGGACGTTGGTCTGGCGCGCACGACCACCGGTGCTCGAATCTTCGGCGCCATGAAAGGCGCCGTCGACGGTGGCATCGATATTCCGCACTCCATCAAGAGGTTCCCCGGCTACGACTCCGAGTCGGAGCAGTTGAACGCCGACGTCCATCGATCGCACATCTTCGGCCAGCACGTCGCTGAGTACATGCGCAAGCTAATCGACGAGGACGAGGACGCCTACAAGCGACAATTCTCGCGATTCATCAAGTTCGGCATCACGGCTGACGAAGTGAGCATCCTTTTCCCTCCACTCTCCGCATTCGTTTCATTTTCCTATTTGCGTGTTAACAGCTAGAAGCGATTTACAAGAAAGCCCACGCTGCCATTCGAGGTGACCCCGAGCGCAAGACTTCGGACAAGGATAAATCGAAGATCATCAAAAAGAGGTGCGTTAAAACGAATTTAGATTTGGTTACCCCTTCAAGCCATTCTTCTTTTGTTTAGCCGACTCACCTCAAAATTGTTTCTTTCTTAAATTGTTCAAGATGGAACCTGGCCAAACTGACGCTGGCTCAGCGCAAGGAAGGAGTCGCTAAGAAGAAAGCAGACTTCTTGCTGACTCTGGAAGTCGGTCAAGCGGCAGCCGACTAAAATCTATTGTTAAAAAAGAAGATTCTTTTACTTATTTTTTCTTCCTCGAAATGAACTAGCCTGTATCGTGTTCGCTAATTTCGTTGACTAGAATAAAGGAGTCTTGATAAGAACTCTTTTCACTTTGCATTAATTCTGACATATTTCACCCAAATAATTGTTACTCTTACCCTAGAATCCTGCACCAGTGTACAGTGACTAGTAGTCACTGTACACTGGCGCACGATAACTGAGGACGTACTACCGCGTAAAAGATATAATTCTTAAATGATAATTATTTATTAAATCGTATTTTATAAATGGTTTTGAAATGCAGAGTTTCTTAATAATTATTATTCATTAAATTCTATTTAATAAACGATGGCATTTGTGGGCATTAGAATGCGCAGTTTGCATTTTTAAAATAATTGCACCTCTGACCTTTGACCCGGCTTGTTCGTTTGCGTGCACTCAACATCAGACGCAAATTGGTCGTAATAATTCCTCATCACTTCATGATTGATTGGTCTACAGCGTTGCTCAGTTTTAAACTGTATTCTCACTAAACAACTAATCGCGTTCAACAATAAGCCTAGGTTTGTAGAATTTAGACAAAAAAGGTTGAACGCGATTAGTTCCTTAGTTCATTGATGAAACTTTAAAAACCAAATGTTTGTTCCATTTGTCTTTGTTTGGCAATTTCCTCCTTAATTAAATATTTAACCTTATAATTATCTTAATTAGAGCTCCAGCTCTTGTCACCACTTGTTCCCTCATAATAAAATCAAACTTTTGGCAAAAAAAAAGTAACCTTTTTGCGACCAAGATTTGACTAGATCTTAAGAGTAATATAAACCTGGATTATCCATCTGTATCATATTGCGAGGTCGTCGGTCCACTCCAAATCGTCGCCCCACCCTGTTCCATTCGGAGTTTCCTGAAAATGAAAGGAACATCGAATCAGTTAAATATACGTGACGCCATTTATTTCCAGTTTTATTGACTGCTAGTGAGATAAAATAAATAATTGTCCGAGGGAGATCGAAGGATTGCTAGCCGACTCGAATGTCACGTTACGGCACATTAGCAGTGCTACGCTAGCTCGGACGATTAGTTGTAATTATATGATATTAGCTCGTTACTTACCTCTGTGTCGGCCTCTGAGTATGAGAGCCTCTTGTTAGCGACCGCAGGATTGCCGGGACTAACGACCGGGTCGGAAACGACATGAATCGAGGTTTTGGACAAGATCGGTTGCATGTCAGCGAAGAAATCGTCCTCCTTGACGCCACCTTTGATGGCGACGGCGACAATGTCGAACTCTTCGCCCAATTCTTTGATACTGGCACGTCGATGAACCGACGTTGCGTCGACGCTGCGTCGCGGAGAATCCGAACCAGACGTAATCGTGCTGAGGGCGGGCACTGCTTGATCCGATTTAATCACTTCCGCTTCGTTTGACAGTCCTTCCCAGTCGGACCATGACTCGTTGTCGCCGATGGCAGCGCCAACATCGTCCGCATCGCTGATTGCTTCCCCACCGTCCGGAGAACTTCTCTCCAGTTCGGGCGTCTCAGTAAGTCCTCGTCGTCGTTCGTCGGCCAGAAATTCTTCGACCGACGATTCGTCGACATCACGCGGTTGTACATCGTCCGACGTCGTCACTTTAGTGGTCGTTTTTTCTCGAAGTCCTTCGGCGGTTGCAGCGTCAGATGCAATTTTTATAACATCGACGAGCTGAGTGCTGGCGGGCATCGCGTTGCGTACGACCAAGGGAGCCGAACTTCTCCTCTGAATGTCCTGAGCGGACTTTTGATTTTTTTTGTAAATAATAATTGAATGAAAAAAAGGGACTGGGATTTACACTGAGACATTGGACGTCGACAGACACACCTTGGGTTTGGCTTCGGTGAAGTATCGGCTTCTAGTCTTGCCAATAACCACATCGCCGCCCAAAATCGGAACGACGTACGCCAAGGCGTGCAAACTAGTCATCACCAAATCGTTGTTGGTGTCCTTTACACCTAAGAGTACCTTTGATCGAATAAACATACAGGTTTTTAAAAATATGGCACGAAGTTAGTAAGCTAGTTTTGTTTGTACAAATTAATAATAAAATAAATTTAGAATACCTGAGGCAAGATTTTGGATTTCAAGACTTCTAGATCGAAAAGGTCGACGTAATGCTCAAAATTTCTGAGCAGAACCATTCGGACGTTGAAGTCGAGCACCTCAAAAATACGTTCTAAGTTCGGAATGACGTGAGCTCTGTAGGAAGAAACCGTCAGCACTGGGTTGGAAATGCCTTCGACGTATTCATCTGGACGATCATCGCCTTAGAAATATGTTGTACGGTATACAAAAATAAATTCTAAATTATAGCACGAGAATGGAAGGCGGGATTAAAAGGGGTTAAAACTCACCTCTGAACGGCTTGAAAAAATCAGGCAGAAAATGACGCCCAGCGGACGGGTCCAAGAGCACGAAACGAGAAAGGAGAGACGAGGAAAGCCTGGCGGCGACCAACTTCTCGGGCAAAGCTAGCAGACGCTTGGTCAATCCGGCAAAAAAATCCTGCCGTTCGGATTCGTCCTTGAGCGTCAGATGCTTCAGGAATGTGACAATATCCAAAAAGTCGTTCCTGTAGACAGAAAGAAAATTTTAAATTAAATAAATAATCAAATCAAATAATATAAATACAAGTAAAACAATAAATATAATTAAAATATATTTCTAATTAAATTTAAAATTTAATTAAAAATATTACTAATTAAATATAATTATGATTTATTAGTCTTTTTAATAAAAAAGCTTTAATAAATCATATTTGTAGCGCGTGAACGTCATCCTAAGCGCTTACTTGAAAAAGTCATGGCGTAGAAGCGAGGCGACCGTGGGTCGCAACGTAGGATCCGAGCTCAAAACCTTCTTGCGAACTAGGTCCAAGAATTGAAGAGCGTGCGGAAAATTATCGTCCGTTTTGTGGACGTAGTCGAGAACGTCTCTTAGAAAGAGTCCTAACGCGAACACATCTCCGGCATGGCCGTGCTTCGTCAAATGTGCGAATCGACCCTCCTAGAGAGTGCATAGATGCAGGGATAATCAGTTTGCAAATGTCACAGGAAATCCGTCTTATAAAATTAAGATTAAAACTGGACTGTCACTAATTACTTTCTCTTCAGGCGGAATGCGACTTTCGTTACGAAACGATCGATTCCTCTGCAGGAATTCTTCGGTGCATTCCTCGCGAGAGCACAGGAATTCCATTCCGGCCAACTTCCATGTTCCGTCGATGGTGATGAACACCGAGTCCACGCCGAAGTTGTTGTGTCTCATTTGGCACTTTAAAACAAAAAGCGGCCAATTAAGAATGGATTTAATTTGCTAAAGTTCCCTACCGGTATACAATTATTTTGAGAGTGGATAATTAGATCCTACCTTATCGTGACAAAACTCTAGAGCCTGTAGGATGCTGTGAAGGCCGGCGCAAATCTCTGAAGCCCCGAGTCCTGTCAGCGATTTCGATAGTGGCGAAACTCGTTCCGTCACGACATAAATGTCCTCACCTTTGCGTCCGCTCGCAACGTACTTCACGATGCCGGGATGACGAAACCGCTTTAGACACTTAAAGGTTAAAATCCACTATATGGTTAGGCATATTTTCATTTCGTTTATGAAACATTTGTTGGCCTAATTTAGGATTAGGCCTACATATGTAACGCCCTGTGTCCGTTTGTGGTCCGGCAATTCCCACCTTCATGCCTGCAACCCAGATATCTTTCGGACTGAATCTCTATACGGCCGTTCGGACAATGAACAGTGGTCAAGCACGGCATAAGCGAAGATGCCGGTAGGCCTATGTAGGGCTTACAGCCAGGCTACACACATTTATGTTACTCTGCGTAAAACGTAACCGGAAATAACACAAACGCATCAGTCCACTGCCCCATATACTAGGCGTACCCCTAGTAGGCCTATAGCGGGCCGTGGTCAGCCATGTAATCAAAGTGCAATGACGGACGCACGGTAGGCGCTTATATACTGACGTACCGGTACTCTTAGTAGAAAATTGACATAGAAAAATTATTCGCCTTTAATTTAAAAGTGTAGCCTACCGTTCCAAGGTTGGTGTGTATCTCCGTGTCACGTTTGTGCGCAACGCTCCTTCTGAACACGGTAATGTCCATCGTGCTGTTAGCGGCACTGCGGGTCTTAGAAGTGGGCGTCGTTGACGTACCCCGCCATGTTCCACTGTGCAAATTCCAATCGTTCACCTGAAAGTATTCCTTGTCCACGTCGCTTTCGTCCAGAATGCTGTTTTCGGCACCCATATGAGTGTGTGCTACTTGATAAATGACATAAATTAAGGCTGCCTCGGCGAATTCTGGTACTGTACCCTTATCGTTTCTTGACTTTCAGGTCAAGAAAGTTCGAGTAAACATTGGAAAAAAAGGAAATCATGCAATTGCTCCTTGCGGATTGCTCGGAGTGCTCAGAGCACTGTGAAACCGGAAATGACGCGTGATTTACTAATTTGCATAATAAATCTCGTTTAAAATGAACAAATTATCTGCGCGTTTGTGGACGAATTCGCAGCAAAATTCGTATTTCTATTACTTGTAGATTTATTAGTCGTGAATTTCTCATTTACAATTTTCATTTATATTATTTTATTTCATTATAAAATACTCTTTTAATAAACAGGTTAGCGAAAAAAACGTTCAGAGACTTACCGGTATGTCAGATC
>JAQIYI010001743.1:0-11019 GCA_034700265.1 Polyzonium germanicum
GGAGAATGTGAAATCCGATATGTAGGCCTAGTTGGCAGAGACCTACGCAAGCTTCCTTGTGGTTTTGCTGCACTCTTGAATGGCGACCACATGGAGGCACGCACATGCAAGGAGTGTAAAATCAGAAGCCAACAGTTTACGGTGTCTCATGCTCCCATTCATTAGTGAACTGTTTTGTTGAACTTCCGGTTTTTTTTTGGTCCAACATAAACGATTCACTGCTTAATTTCCCCCCCCCCCCCCTCTTGTTTCTCTTCTCAATGTGTACACATCTGTGTGCCTCTGCTGTGCTCTGCCAGTAGGGCCTAAGCCTAGGTTGTTTAGACAGGTTTAGGCCTAGTTCTGCTTTCTAAACGGGACAACCATGTGTGTTTTCTGTTGCGTCACTCCATCATTGTCGTGACTTGTCTTTTGGGTCCACCTTCAGAACATGAGGCTGCGTTCACATTCGACAGCTTACGTTCTACAGTAGGCCTACATTATGATCGGTGAGCCCTATCAGCTTTGAGTGTAGAAGGGGCGGAGCCAAGATCAATGGTGGAAATCTTGTCACATTTTGAAAGCCCTTATCTCGTCCATCGATTTGAGGCGAGCACTGATGAAGTTACTTAGGCCTTCATCATCTATGATGACGTGGCGACGTTGTGTTGTCTAGGCGCGGCTAGCTGGGCCTAGGCCTATTTCAAACTTAGATTGCACTTAATTGCTGCTCACACGCGAAACGTCATTAAATTTCAACGTCGTTAGCGCATTCTGCAATTAGTGAAGCTGAAGCGCCGCCGACAGAATTCTTCTCACGTTGTTTGCATTCCCATCTTTGAGCAGGCGCTCAATGGTGCATTCGCAGTAAAAGCTAAAACTAGAACATGGATCTAAAATATGTTGGGTAAATTAGGCATTCGTAGGCCTACGGTATTGCAAAAAAAAGTTATTTTTTCTAGGCCTAATAATCTAGGCCTAAATAATTAAGCTAGTTTAGAAACAGATTGAGCGACATTGTGTTCATTAAACCAATTTTATGCAAAACAAAGTGCAATTGTTTATTGGCGGAGGATCTCTAATGACTTTTAGAACTGTCTCGACTTGAAAAAAATCCCAAGACAAGCTGAGAAAACGGCATTTTTCCAATCAAAGAAGGAAGAAATGACCTCATCGCTAGTGCTTTTAGTCCATTCTCAGTTTCGGTGTCTATAGACACACAGGGTCGCGAGGCTAGGCCTAAACGCAAACACATTTAGAGTGCCAACAATGGGATACAGTGCTGCACACTTGCACAGTTTATATGTAAGTTAGGCCTGGTCTCGTCTTCTTCGCTGCCTTCACACACTTGGCCGCAACATATGTCCATTGAAGACGTCGAATCTGTCATCATTATAGCCCCACATTGCATTGTTGTCGACTCTTCAAGACTTTAACACTAGTGTTGTACGTATCCGTTTGTTTAGCGGCGCAACTCAGCGCACTTCCGGTGACGTCGTCGCCATCTTCCTCTTGTTTCCTGTCTGCATGCTACATTATATGCTCTCAGGTGCTGCTGCCATATTGCATATACAGTATGGTAGGCCTAAACATACATGTATGTCAGCTTTATCTCTTAATACGCTGTAATCGCCTATACGGTAGGCCTACTGTTGCTATCGTGGACTTATGCCAATATTGGCCAATTCCTTTGGTCGCACCACCGATCCATCAAATTTATCAGGTTTAAAAAAGAAAAAATTGTATAAAAAAAATGCGCGGGAAAAAACAGTAGGCCTAGGCCTATTGCGGTTCACAACGACCAGAGTTGCACAACCAACGGCCCGCGGGCCATAGGCCTACTCCCCGCACTGCTTCTGAAGACATTCGAGATTTAAGTGCAAATAAGATTAATCGGTTCAACAATCAACATCGGTGATATTTTAGACATCGGGTCTCCATTCGGAGTCATCGGCTACAATACGGTATCGATATTCTGAGTCGTCGCTTCTTATTGGCTGACGTCACTCACACGTGACGTCATGAACCGAGTGGTGCATCAGAAGCCGATTAAGATTCTATCTGACGAGACAATCTTAAACCGAAACGGAAACTGTTTTCGGTTAAAATAGGCCTAGGCCTAGCCGGTTTCTGCTTTTCAAGTATTTCGGTTTCAGCTTGCGCCTGTGAACGGTGAAACCGAAATTTGTAAAGCTGAAACTGGAATTTTTTTCCGGATACGGTGCCGGTATTCAGTTTTCACTTTTCAGTTCGCATCTGAATTCCGCCTTTAAATTCTAAAGGCGGGTTCAGAAGCGCGCGAACCGAAAAGTGAAAAACTGAAACCGGAAAAATTAAAAATGACAAATGCAGATAATTCTGAGGATGGTATTAACCGACATAGGCCTGCCTACTTCAGCAATTAGCATCCAGAAATCGGATAAAATTAAAATGGAAATGCAGATAATTTTGAAGATTGGTATTAGGCGACATACTGTATATAGCCTCTACTGCTTTACCAATTAGCATCCATTAGTCTGCAGTATAATTTCGCCGCAATGTGCATTAATGCTTTTATCATCAACAGTTATACAATTTACATGTGCGAGTATCTCTTGATTATGTAAATTCGTGTCATATTGTTCTAAAAAGATGTTTAAATGCCGTTATGTAATTGCATTAGGCCCGAGCCTAATGTCTGCATGGATTTTTCTCAAGATGACATTATAATTATTCATTGGTTGTTCTGAAAGTGCACGACGTTTGCTCACATGAGTCACACCGTATAATTTGTCAAGCTTTTTCTCTCTTATTTCTCTCATGTGTGCCTCGAGTGCACAATCACGACGTTTTAATCCGTTAATGTCACCATTCTGGAGACGGTGATCGATTGTGTCGTGGGTAGCCACTACAATGTATGCAGTCCTTGTTCCCCCTGTATTTCATGCCATTGTCCATTATTGGCTGCCGTGGCGCGTTGCTGAGTGTCCCACTCTCTGCTTCAGGACGTGAAGATCAATCTTTATGCGATTATTAATCATATATTATTTTCGATAGTTAATCATTGTAAAGCAGCTTTTCTTCTTTTTTCCATCTTCTTCTTCTTTCGGCTATTTATCCAGGCTTCGTGCTGAACCGTCTAGGGCGAAATGTGAGTTTTACCTTTGCATTGCTTTGCTTTCTTTTGCTCTGGAATGGTAGGCGGACGCGACAAGCGAGTTTGCGAGCGATTGGCGATTTTGCTATGAAAATAATCCCACGTCGTTGACGTATCGGCTCTGTTTGACCTTTTGTCAGCGTATACGAAAAGAAAAAAAATCGCACGCGAAATCGCTGCCTTGCGTCGTTTCTACGCTCAAATGAGCTTAAGCTTAATTGACAAACAACGACAACAAAACAATAATTATCTTCCATTACCCAGAATGACAAACACAAATAACAGAATATACAATTCGCTCGTCGTCATCATTAATACACAATGCGATGGTCACGTGACCATCGTACATACACTGTATATGGACTCCTTTAGTGACACTTTGCACCAATCAAATTGTAACTTGTAACGTCATAGTTCGCCACGATAGTTCGCACCTTAGCCTGTTTGACATGGACGAATTTTGATGCCAGTTTACGTTAAATTCGCATATCAAATCATCACGGGACGTGGGGAAAGTATTCACATGATGAGTTTCGCAAACGAATTTAAGGGAAATTCGCAGCAAATAAAATTCCGTTCATGAGAAACCATCTTTTAGAGTTAGCTATTTTAATGGGAGTTAAAATCGGGTTAATTTTGAGACACTTTTGGCGGACCAATTTTCGGCTTTCGATCGTCACGATATGTAAATTCGCGCAATCCGAGATATACATGTAGGCCTAATTGTGAGGCGACCATTGAAACAGTGACTCTTAATATTCCAATGCAACTTCTCCATTTGTTTGTTCGTCACTTTGCAACAATTCATTGTTGATGTCGTTTTCCGCTTCATTCAGGTCGTCGTCGTCGTCGTCGTTGTTGTTTCTAATCGTGAAGTCGTATATGACGTAATAGGAGCCTTGCCAATAGGGATTCCGTTGCCACCTTCCGTGCACCCGATTAGATGGCGCCATCCAGCGTGGACCGCCTCCGTTGTGCGATGACGCCATGGAACTTCCGGCGGATCGGACGCCGTGCGCCACGTCCGCGGCAGCCTCTTCGCGTTGATGCCCGTTGAACGTGCTCTTCAATTCGTCCATGGTGAGCACCCAGGACGAGTTCTCGTCGTTCGTCGTGCTGGTCGAGTTCGCCGTCGAACCGGAAGTGAGCCCGTTGGCGACGACCTTGGGCAAAAAGCTCACAATTTTGGGAACTCGACGACCGGTGGACGACGGAGATGGCGACCCTTGGCCACTACGGTAAAGTTCGTACGGATAATTATTCCCGCCGCCGATGCCAGAGTCACTGGTGTCGTCATCGTCGCCATCTTGCTGCTGCTGCTGCTGCTGCTGCTGCTGATGATGATGAAGATTATGGCCGTTGTGATGATGGTGATCGAGCTGGTTATGGCGAATGTCACCCGCATTGTTATTGTAGTCGTCGTAGTCGTCGTTGTCACTGGACGGCGCGTCCTCCACGAACCCCTGGCCGCCGAAAAACGTGACGCACAAGCCGTGCTCGCGAATTTTGCGCATGACTTCCGTCGAGACGGGACTTCCGGTGTCCTTGCGGCTCCACTCGTCATCGGCATCGTCGGACTCGTCGTCGTCGTCCATGTCTTCGTCGTTGTCCGAAGAATTGGACGATTCGACGTTCGACGTTATGAAGCCGTGCTTTCGAAAGAACTTGTCCAGGTCCGAGCACGACCTCTGGAAGCGTCGCCTGACCGGCGGCAGCGTGTTGGACCGTCCGAGTTGCATGACAGCTCGAGTTCCGTTGATGGCGGCGCTGCAAGCGCGATGATGGTTGGCCACCATGTGGCCGCCGTTGCACCACGCTCTTCCGGTCAGCATGATCATGGACTGACTGCGACCGATCGAAGCGCTTTTGGCGCCACCGTCCTTCCGTCTGGGCAGCGTCCACGAAGACCGTTGCTGCTCCTCTTCCGCCTTGTACTTTTGCGCCAGAGCTTCGAACATGTCCTTGGCGCGACGGACCGTGTCCGGCTGCGGCAATTCGTCGTCCGCCAGGCCTCTCAGCGTGGCTCCGGCTCGGCTGCTGCTCGTTCCGCTGCTGCTGCTGCTTCCGTTGCTGTTGCGGCGGCCGTTGGCGGCTTCGACAGCGCCGGATGACAGCGTCGTAGCGGTGGCCGTTGTGGCGTTGTCCTCGATTACGATATCGTCGTTGGACAACATGTCGCTGTAAGAGGAAGCGGAAATATTACGAGCGAGATCGATTGACGATGACGACGACGATGTCGATCTCGAAGTTGAAGCCGTCTCCAGCGCTCCAGTTTCCGCATCGATTTTCTGTCCTCTTTCTGCATTGCAGTTTGTCATCGCCGCGCTTGACGCATCGTCGCTTTTGTCACCGCGCCATTGGAACTCATTTGTCCATCCGTTGCCGCGCATGACGTTTGTTGACGATGTTGCGACTCCCACTGCGCCATCAAAAGAAAGCAGAACTTGTAAAGAATGAACAATAGAGAATAGGCTTAAGATGGATTCGCATGGACGAATTTCGCCGCGAAATTCCATTAAATTCGCACGCGAACACATCTACGTGGCCACTTTCCTCGCATTGGCTCAGTGGTCAAAAGTGGTCACGTCATGAGTTCGCATGCATGGATTTAACGCAAATTCGTAGCCACAAATTTGTCCATGTAAAAACCAGCTTACCATAATTATGTGCTCAGACAGACTGAGGTAGGCCTATTTTTAGACCCGTATAAACTTGACTTGACTTGAGTTTGCAGTCTTACTCAAGACAGCGTTTTGCGCGTGAGGATTTCCATTGAATTTCAATATAGATCGCACGGGCATTCTCAAGATCGCACGTGTGCGATGCATACACTGGAATGCAATCAAAACTCTCGACTTGAGTGGAACAACCTCAAGTCGGTGGTTAGTGATACGAGCCTAAATGGTACACCATCAATCTTGAAACATTTGTTTACGTCATTTTGACATTATTCACGCTCTGGAGGTTGGAGTATATTATCTCTCGATAGCAGGGCCAAGTTTTGCTTACTTTCCACACTGTGTCGGTGATTTGTGCATGCCAGAAACAAGCCAGAATTTTGTTTTCACCTTGCTCAAGACTGATCTTTTATGGATGGCTTGAGATGCTGTCGCCCGCAAACGGTCACACCTACTTGACCAATGCCGATCGATATCCACAATGGGCTCGTTGAGAGTTAATCCGCCTTTTCTCAGTTGGTCATATCTGTAAAGCATGTTCAAAGTTAATGAATTAATTAATCAACAATGATCACATTTATATCACGTGACTGTTACAAATCGCCCTATGGCGAAAAGCTAGAACATGCATTTGTTGAGCAAAGATGTGCCATAAAACATATCATTAGGTTGGCTGGTTTTATTTTTTTACTACATGTAAAACAGGTCGGTAGTATAACTACCATTCCTAAATTTAAGCTAAATGTCACGTGCTTTAGGCCTACTCTTGCTCGGACAATCAGTTGCTTTAGGCCTACATGTTGAATTGCCTAGCAAGCGGACATACTGGAAAATTGCAAAAAAAAAAAAAAAAAACGAAAGCTGCGCAATCTGCCAATCTAAATCAAAAATTGTCTTCCGCCATTTTATTTTCCAATTTGTCGCTTGTCGCAGTCAGCTTCAAAACGCTTCGCAATGAATTGCTTTCTTTATTTGTGAATTATTTCTATTCCGTTTGTTAGATAAATCCAACAAAACATTCAACAATTTTCAGAACAAGAATAGGAACAATAAACATCAACCAGTCAAAAGCGCACTAAAATTAATTAAATGTTGACTAAAATATTGAGTCAACAAACAAAGAAATGTTTTAACGCTGTCCTACCGCGTATACAATGTATGCGTGGTATTTTGTGTGACTTCAGCATTCCGAATTTAAAACGGCTTTTGGTGGTTTTTTCTCCGGAAAATTGTTGACCTTTGTTGAATTTCCAAGGCCTAATGCTTGAGTTATGCTTATTTATGTAGCTAGAGCATGCGCAGACCTACTGGCATGTAAATGTGTAGTATTCCTGGGCTAAAAACACTCCGTAAAAGATGGAAGTGTAATTGCCTATGCGACAAAATAACTTTCGCGTCAAACTCAATTAAGTTTCCGTGAGGCGGCCGTTATGTGGAGAAAGTGACTTCGTAGCTAAGATGACAGCTTGTTTAGGTTCCACAGTGGCACTTAAACCTGGATTTGCTTTTTTTTTATTATTGTATTTTTTTCATATGCCACAAAAGCTAAGTTATAACCAGGTAGGCCTTCAACATGTATGTGTAATATGTGTATGTTATAAGTGCTGGGAGACTTCACTCTAAATATGCCTAAGTGTTGTTTTACGATGACGTCAAGTAGGCTTAGCCTACTGCCACCCGCAGTGCTACGAAGAGCACCTTGCGTGTAGCAATGGAATTAAAAAAATGAATAAGAAAATAAAAATCTGTCGCAACGATTGTTTAATTAAGTGACGTTGTTTCGGCGTGTGCCGCGTCTTAGCAGGTCAAAATAGTGGGCAAAACCATTAACGAAGTACATTTATTTTGCATAATGTGTAATTACATACAGGCCTATGGACATATGTTTTGCATAATGATTAAAATTGCACATCAGAGTAGTACCCTGATTTGAAATGTTTGAATATTAAAATAACTAGCGTAATAGATCAAGGGATAATGATGAAATCAAATGAATTTTGATTGCCTCGCAGCTGCACCATTTTACCAAGCATAAATGGTCAGTTTGTTTTCTAAAAATAAAATAAAATAAATTTAATTTAACTGTTAGCATCATTTTCATTCTAGCCTACACAATTACGCCTTTTTTTTAACGATTCAAGTTGATTTCAGGCTACTTTATGTACCGATACGGAAAATAATTACTCGTCTTGCTTTTACCGTTATTTTTTTTTTTGAAAACTTTTGCCCACCATTTTGTCCGGGCATTAACTCGGAACACTGCGTTGTTGGCATTTTGGCAATGTGAAGCAATCAAGCAAACGTATAGACATGGCTCCTGAAAACATATTTTAATTAATGAGACATAAAACACAGTGCGTCTTGATTGTACGTTGGCCAATATTTGACGGTCATTACTCATTAGCGTCGCGCGATTGTTGCCCGTACCTCGTGTTACCTGTTGGTGATCGTCGGCTAGCTGGATATATACCGTAGGCTATATATGGAGACCATAAAGTCCGTAATTAGTTTTGCATGTTTGCTATTCGACGAGGAAATTAGATTTTGGCGTCATGTCGACGTAGTCACGTGAGCTAGGCTACGCAACATTCGTGAGCAAACAAACAAACAAACGCAATTCACGCACGTGATGCATGCTCGTGGATCAGGGAACGTTTTAACTTTAAGTCTATTTCAAATAATTTTCGAAATTTCGGTCTCTATATATAGGCCTAGATATCTTCAAACAAATAATAATAAAAAAAATATGGAGGCCGAACTAAGTCTAAAAGTTGGTGAAATCATTCTTCTGTGTATGTTTAATGGGCGTGTCACGTGGGCCAAACTCCCAATTTGTTGTTCCTAATTTGAATTAGACCTATTTCTGCTAGGCAACCGTAGGGCCTACCTGCAGATTCTGTCGAGCCTATTTTCTTCATTGAAATCTGCATGAAAATAATAATCCTGCGATATTTTTAAAATCATTTATGAACATTTGATTGACACTTTAAAAAAAACTTTGGATTTGGCGTAAAGCGTAACTTGATGCGTTAACTTAATACGTTCGTAGCACTTTAAGTGTTATCGTTCATTTTTTTTGTCCAATTATTTGAACAAAACGATTCTTTTGCATCCATTTTTTAATTTCAACAGAAATTTACGGTCGTCTGCATCTCCAACGACTTTTGTCGTCTGCTAGGCCTTTTGCAGCGTCATAAATTAGACGACCGTAGCGCTACCGTGTGGGCATATTTTCTCTTTTGACTGAATGCACTAACGCGATGTCTATCTATTTTATATGACGTCATAACGTACTTTCACGTACTCTACGCAGAATCGTAAACTCCAATTACGCCTAGCCTATCTGTATGAGAAGGCGGAATGAACTTTCTGGTTTACAGTACGCTGTACGCAGTACGCTAACCGGAAGTGCATGCTCCCATAGACCTAGCATATATTTTTTAGCTGGAAAGGGAATCGTTCCTCCGCCCACACAAGGCTTATAATGAATAAAACAATATGTATAAATAGAAACATTATGGGATGTTGTGCTGTCTGCAAGGGGGAGGGGGATGAGATAAAGCGCGGGGGAGGGGGTGGGCAGGAAGTTGTTTTCAGGATTATTCAGAGTTTTCAGACAGTGTTGAATTGTTAGTTTCATGCTCCGCCCCCACAATCCTCCATTTTTGGGGGCTTTTTGCAGACGAGCGAATGTTGCACTCTCGGTATTCACACTGCGGATGACGTCACGCATGCGTCATGACGCGTTCTCACTTGAGTGTTCAAAAGGATTTCCGTGGTACAACTGATCGAGACTATTGGAGCCTACTTCCTGTTGGCTCATGTAGATGTACTTTCATTTCCGGCCAAAGTATAGATTCAGGCGCCAAGCTAGCTAGGTCTAGGCTTATTTTAAGGTTTGAATTTTTTTTTTACAAATAAATGGAAATTGTTAAGCATATTTCTGAAATTTAAACAATTCATTTTGAATGGAGAAGAAAGCAGAAAAAAAAAAATATGGCTGCCTTATTGAATTTCTAATGTCTTAGCCCAATTACATTACAATATATCTACTCTACAGGCTTATTTTAAAATCACGTTGAAGGCCTCCTCCGCCTCCTTCTAAAATTTCTAAAGTGAAGACACATTTTGATGGAGCACTTTTCCTCTCATGGATGAAAAGAAGAGAAAAAAAAATTCTTGACAAGAACTTATGAAATAATTTAGGCCTACTTTTTGCGCCCTTCAATAGCTTCTTCCACTTGTAAATAGTGAATGAATGAATAACTTTCAAAGTGACGTAGGCCTAGGCATATTTATTTTTTAAAAAGAAAAAAATTTGAGGCGCATATCTTTGCGCAGTATGAAATTTTTTGCAAACCAGTTTGCGTCCTTGCTATCAATATGAAATAGGTTTGCAAATAGGCCTAACAATGTGAGCGCTTTTATTTTTCTTCTTTATTTTCTTATTCAGTTAGTAGACCTAGGTCTGCCTAGTTTTCATGGAAATTTCCGGCGGGCATACACATCTAATGCTTATCTTTATAGAAAAGAGCTGCAAGAACCCCAGCCAACCCCTTTGAGATATTTTTGTTATTTTTATTAGGCCTAGCTCAAGACTCCATTCAAAGCCGTTATGCATATTTGGGGGTTGTTTTCTGATGCTCCGATGCGCGCACCCCTTTTCTTACGTAAGCTGTTGCATAAATAGATGGCTGCAAACTATATACAGTGCAGTTACGTGTTCATTGTGTTGTAAACTTTAAGTTATGGTGTTAGGCCTGCTACTCTATAGGGCAGCTAGATTTGAGATTTGGACGATCCTCAAGATCCGCAGACCTAGCCTTTATCGTTTGGAGTCGTCATTCATTTCCATTGGCCAAATAGTTCTTCAGAATTCGCGATTTTATTAGTCGACCATTTTTCTTTCTTTTTATTTCTAACGTTCTAGCAATGATCTAGATTAGCGCGAGTTTAAACGCTGTTAAAAAATTGCCGACCGGAAGTTATGGCTCGTAATTCATACGATTGAAAAGAATTTCGGCCAATTGACCTAACGCCTAAGCTTTCAGCAATCTCTTTAGCACCAATCCCGTTCTTTTCATTAGAAAATCCAGAGGTTACCCCCCCCCCCCTCCTTCCAAGTTGGACCCAGACTAGAATATTCTATAGTCTCTGGTGGGACCAAGCCCGGGTTTAATTTATAGGCACTTAAATTTATAGACTTAAAGGGGAGCGACAAGAAGT
>JAQIYI010001744.1:0-11004 GCA_034700265.1 Polyzonium germanicum
TGGTATTTATTTATATTATTTATTTTACGGTATTTATTTATTTACCGTACCAAATATTATTTATTTAATTTATTTATATATTTACCGGTATTTATTTTATTTATTTATTTAATTTATTTGTGCATTTAACCTTATTTATTTATTCATCTAAAACAATTCTTCTGAAAACAAAAAATAACAAAGTTATGGCAAAATTAACTATGCGAAACCAATTTTCAGTTGATTTAGCAAGCAAATTAACATCCCACTCAAAGTTAAATGCGTGCAAGACTAAGTAATAGCTTACTGTATTAATTAGACTTACACGCATTTAATAAGGAACATGAATCAATGGTCGACCAAGCTTAATTTTGATTAGATTTCTCCGTGCAATTTTTGCACTCGCGATTTAGGTTAAGTAGAACAGACATCATAAAGAAGGTCTAATTGGAAATCATCTGAACATTTTTTTTGTGTAAATTTGTTCGAGTATGCATAACGAATTTCTCATATCTAGCATTTAAATTCAGCCGCAGTTGCATACGCCAACAGGCCTAATGCGCCCACAGATAAAATTCAAGCAATTCGAGTCAATCGTACATGCAGATAGATATAACTATCTATGAATAATAAATTTGGCGTGCGTTGTTGTAGGCCTACATGTGAATTTGGCTGTTTGTACAGATTTCGACATGGCCAAATGTTTTAAGAGACCATCTTGCACAGTTTAACTCTACTGCTCGATACGGAAAATCTCAGTTGCAGCAAGATTTGGTAATTAAAAACACATTTCACAATTATGAAGTCCTCTAAATCAAAGTTCTTTTTCTATTTTATAACGCAATCTTTTGGGTTTTCGTCGTGTGAACATGCAGGCACTTGTGAATCTCATGATAATCAATGCAACTCAACGGATTGTACCCATTGGATTCTCATTTTACCAATTCGGATACATTGATGGCAGCTTCCTGATTCAGGTGAGCACGTCTGTACATGTATGATTGTAAGGACAATGTTGCAATAAAAACATTCGCAATTTAGACGACTTTTCTTTTCTAAATTGGCAGATTGTCCTGTGGTTAAGGGACTTACAAAGCATCGTGAGTGCAAATGACGACGTTTACATGCAAAGACGCAGAAAAGTCAACAGTATGCTTGCTAGACTATTGCCGAGGTGAACGATTTAACAGTGATGAGGCCGAGTAGAGAATTTGTAATATAAATAGGCCTAATGATTTCAAATTTACAAAATGTTAAAAGTTAAAAAAAACCCTAAAATATCCCAAGTTGGTGACCATTTGGGGAACATTCATTGAAAAATTAATAACAGGCCCAGGTTTATAAGTAAAGAGATCCTTAAAATATCGCCTTGGCGCCCTACACCGAGTCACCCTTAGCTCCATCCTTTGACCACATAGGCCTACAACCGTGTTTAACTGTAATTTATCTTATGTTTATCTTATGTTATGTATATTAAATTGTATTATTATTTTATTTATCGGCCTAATGTATATTATCGCAGTATAAGGACTTTCAGTCATTATAATCCACTAAGAATTTGTGATCGCAAAAAAAGTCGCCAAATGCATAATTAATCAAACATTTATGGTCCCATTTCATTCGCATAAGGTCTGATGAAAGGTCTAATTATTTTTACAAAAATTAAATAACACTAAAATAAAACAACCCAGTAAACTAAACTGTAGTCCCCTTTAAGTAGCTATGTAATTTAGAGAAAAAAAAGATCAATTTACCAGTACTTTAACTCCAACTCACTGTGTTGATTTGTCTCACACGAATTGATTGACGCCAGGTTTCACGTTTGCACCTCTATTTAAACAGGTCTAAAAATTCAATGAGATAATGGTTCTACGTGTATTATTGATTATAGTATAGAAAAATGGTTGGGAAGCAACATCGGCAAAATAGGTTTTATGAAGCCAATAGATTGTGGGCCTGAAAAATTAACCGAGCCATCCAATTGGTATCGGAACTTCGGACGGAGACAACATGGAAGGAATTTTGCCCGTTAATAAAATGAATAATTTCATTGGGACAGTTTTAACGGTTTTCAAATACTTCCTGTACGACTGTTTTCTTCTTTTGCTAATAATTCTGGCGTCGATGTACATCATTCTTTACACATCAGATGTCAATAATAACAACGACGATATTATTTGCATTGTTACGCTGGCTGAGCTGTTTGACGCCTATCGACTGTGTCATTTGGTCAGAAACAGGAAAAAAATCAAAGTTCTGCTGTCCAATGTTCGCAAACTGAAAACGACCGTGGCGGGGGCACGATTGTCGAGACTTGAGAGGTCCATCATGATCGGACTGACTTGTCTTTCTTTCTGCGGAATCTCTCTAGCTTACGCTCTTGTGGCTGTGCTATTCTCCATGCTAGTGATCCCTACTCTTTATGGCATCTTGAAGCTCTTTCTAATGCCTTTTCATTTGTACGTGTTTTTCGTCTACGACATAGCCGCCTACCTTCTTGCCAGCTTCGAGGAAATCGAGTCAAAGTTCGTCCGCATTTGGCGCTACAGCCGAATGCACGCAGAGATCACGAAGATCAGTCGACAACTCGAAGAGATCTTCAGTCACTATTTTCTAATTTGGACTCTCTTTAATATACTTCAACTATCAATGATGTGGAAACCAGCGAAAAACTACGAATTAACTGGCTATTTCTCGATTTTCATTCTACCAGTCTGCATGGCGAATCTTCTCTTGCTGCTGGTTCTGACGCACGTAATGGCAAGCATCAACAAAAAGGCGTGTAATTTTTCCGCACAAATAACTTTCTTCTGGAACTCTTGTTCAGTTGAACGTCTTTGGATTTTAGTTACATTAGTTAACAAGTTATTTTCTAAGCCAAAAAAATGCATTTTTGGCATCACGAAGACCAGTCAGGCATTATTTTCTAATTTGGACTCTCACTAGTATGCTTCACATTTCAATGCTGTGGCGACCAGTGAACCAATTGGTTGCAGAAGGCATATCGTATGGCACATCGTATGGCACATTCTCAGTTTTCTTTCTAACAGGCTGTTCAGAAAATCTTCTCATGGTGCTGCTTCTGTCGCACTTACAGCTGGTTTCACATGGGCGAATTTTTCACCACGTGACCACTTTGGATCAATAAGCGCCCGAGAAAGGTAGTCACGTGATGCGTTCGCTGGCGAATTCGCCAGAAATTCGCTGAAAAATTCGCTCATGTAAACCACCTTAAGCCGGAATCAGACAAAAATAAGGGACTCAATTCGAAGTATTTTGAAGGTCTACTTCGCTTATCTTAATTGAAGACATGTATTGGATTGATAAGACTTAAAAAAAGCATAAATTTGATTTAGCGCTAAATTCAAGAATCCCAGAATTTTATAAGCCTAATGAGACGTGGCCTTCAATGTGAGGCTAATTTCAATTCGCATATTGGCAGCAACAAAGAATAAAAATCTGACTAGGGCTATGTCTAATTGTTGGATCGACGAATTTGCACGCAAAAACTACGTCATTCTTGTAACTCGCATGTTGACGTCATCGATCCGACCGCATTATGGTGGCCCAGAATGACATTTTTAAGTCTTTTCGTGACAAAAAGCCACCTACAATCTACATTTATTTAAGGTTACTGCCTAAACGAAGTATTATTATGCTAGGCTAAAGGAATCGCAGAAAAAAAATCAGGTAGAAATAAATCAACAGATGCAAAATTGTTGCCAAAATGGCGACACCCTTGCACAGGATGACAGGAAATGCAATAAAATGGGCAGTTTTCAAAAAAGGAAAAGAAAAAAAACCGACAATGACCTCTCCTGCCTGCTAAGTGTCCTAGGGCCTACATGTATTTCCCTCTTCCCAGCCTCACACGAACTCTCTGATGACTGCATCCTCTTCTGACAATTTGGATATCCGGCCATTAGGCCTAGGCCGAACTGCGCGTGCGCAACGAACTGGATTCCTGCATTTGAGGTTGAGAGGGGGGGGGGGCCAGAGCGAAAAATCTCCTTTGCTACTATCCTTGCAGGCCTATTTCGTTTTCTACATGTTCGAAGTTCTACATGTAGGCCTCTAACAACCATACATGTATACTTCGTATAGGCGTGGGCACTAACAACCATTTCAGGCACTGTGACGGTCGCCATTATGGACATCTGCGACCGGAACCTCCTCCTCCTCCTCCTCCTCCGCTCTCCCCGCCCAGCCCGTTTCACTTCTTCCAAGGACTTGGGTTCTAGCCTTCCAGGGCTTTTCTTAATCGGACCAATAAAAAATCGCGGAGACTTGAGGTGAAGTTACATGATGGTGTGCGAGCGATGAAACGGTTCACGGAACAATTGTTCTCCCAAGCCATTCCACGCTACCAGACTTGAAATAGGCAAAGCGATGCCTCATTGCAAATATTGTAAGCGCATTTGCAGAGTCCAATGGGAAAAATATATAAAAAAAGCAGCCATTTTGTTTATGTAAAGAGGAAAATTATTTTCATTGCGAAAGTACCTTTCCTCGGCCTATTTTTAGAGCGAGAGTGGGCGAGAGAAATCGAACCACGAACAAGGACACTTGAACGATGTTTTAACGGGAGGAAGTGGGCTAGTGCCAGCCAGACTCCAATGTCCGCCGCCGCCGCCGCCGCATGCACGCTCTTGCCA
The DNA here is from genome assembly GCA_034700265.1 of Polyzonium germanicum. Classification (NCBI taxonomy): domain Eukaryota; kingdom Metazoa; phylum Arthropoda; class Diplopoda; order Polyzoniida; family Polyzoniidae; genus Polyzonium; species Polyzonium germanicum. The sequence goes on from JAQIYI010001744.1 coordinate 4,635, forward strand.
TGAACAATAAATTAGGCCCATAATGGGGCGTGAGCTGGGCCTTCCAGTCAGTAGACAGTAAGCAATTCGTATTAACACCTGTTACCAAGTCAACGATAACAAGGGTGTTGCCAGATCAATCTCCACAAAAAACGAAACAAAAAGAAATCAATATGCCTATTAGCCTCGGATAGCCTAAGGCGAATTCTCAGCATGCAATTGATCGCGTTCGACCTAGTTGAATAGGACCTAAGCCTAGTACAAGCCATCCACCAAATGCAGGTAGAAATTCGCACAGCCCTGCTACGACCCCTGTTTATCAAAAATTAGGAGCATGGTAAAATAAATCAACAAAGGTGTATAATCTGGCTCCACAACGATGACGTGCTAGGCCTAGAGGCGTAAGGACAGTGCGAACAATGCAAAGATCTATCGGTGGAATGTAAATCACAAAGGATGGGCACATGGAGGGCCTGGCCTACGTACCTTGTGTTTTTAGCTTTTTAACGTTTTTGTGCTAACGACCTCTCGAGTGCCGAGGGCAACGAGAAATGAATAAATAAAAAAAATTTAAACGGAAGTTGAAAAAAAAAGCCCACCATAAGCCTACACGCAAAAACTGAGTTGGATCAACTTTGTTGATCAAACATAAGAGTTTTACGCTGAAGCCTACGATAGGCGATGAGGTTTATAAACTATTTTTGATTTATAAAACTCACCTCATACACTTGTCAAACTTGATGGTATTTGTCGCATGCGTGGAGCAACACAGTTGGTCCAACTTAAAACTTTTACATTTTGAATAAAACTTTTATTCAATGCCTTTTAAGCCTGGATGGATGGATGCCTTTCCGTTGTCTTGGATGCGAACTTTGAAGAAGAAAAAAACCAACATGGGTTGAAAACTGAAAGCTGAATTAACCCTGGATTCGCCTCTTGAGTGGAATTCACGTCTTACATGAATTTGTGCTGCAAAAGCGGTTCTTATAGGCCTACACGACGAGCAAATTAAGTAAATTTAATGAAGATTTATTGTCTTTTTCTACAGTGGGTCCTCTTTGTCTGAACAGAATGCGCTGATCATGAGAAGAATAACGACGTCGGTTTAGTGGCGCAAGAGATAATGGCAAAGTCGAGTGGGGTCAAAGGTTAAATCTTGCGGAGTTTCCACACGAATTCCAGCTTGCCCTCAGAAGATATTTTTTTTAAATTTAATTCTACTACAAATGAGATTATTTGTTTGGCCTGTCAGTGCGGAACTTAACTAGGCCTTAGGCTAGGCCTATTTCACAATTTGTGCTATCTGGCTAAAGGCCTAACCTTTATTCTGGAGTAGGCCTAACTGGGCGGCAATGTAAAACAAATTGGTCACGTGCCTACAATCCCTACATGTAAGCCATGTGAAATGTCAGTGTAAAGGATAGTTGTGACTGTGCTATTTTTATCGCGCGTCCCGACGCAACCCAATAAATGGTTTAACTGGTGGTAACACAAAACGTTGTGTCGCGTTGCTCGATAAATATTGCACAGTCCGAATCAGCCTTAAGACAAACTATAGTACATGTTGGCCTACAAGTGTTCACGTGAAGTCGGTTTCGCTTTCCTCCCCCGCATAAAAGCACGTTTCCAATCTTGTTTACGAAATGTTTGCAAACAAGAGTAAACAGGTGACAAAGCCCAGCTGTTTAGGCCGAATAAATTCATGCCTGGGGAGGGGACGGTGAGACAGATTAAATGATAAGCGTCGCGATAAACACTTTCATCCGGCACGTTATCACGATAACGATTGTGCAGCGGACTCCCTGTACAGACCTACATTCCTAAATGTAGGCCTAAGTTAGGCCTATACATGTAGGCCTACATGTATTGTAATATACTGTAGGCTTGCAAGTATATATATATAATGTAGTTTTGTTAGGTCATACATAGGCCTACTTATGGATTATTTGGGGTTCAGTTGATTATGAATTAACCTGTGGTTAAAAATGCCTCGAATTGAGGAATAACTAGTGCAAATGTCAGACCTGTCTCGAGTCAAAGACAGCTTTAGCAACTTCTGGTTATGAAAGGAGAATGCAGTCAAAATTCATGAGTTCGTAAAGCTGGTTTTCCATGGGCGAATTTTCAAGCGAATTTCTGGCGAATTCGCCAGCGAACTCATCACGTGACTAATTTTCTCGGGCGCTTATTGGTCCAGTGTGGTCACGTGATGAATTCGCTGGAAAATTCGCCCATGGAAAACCACCTTAATACGGATCGAGATGTGCGTGCAGAACTGGTGCAGATGGTAAATAATTGTGACTGTAAACTCTCTTCACCTGAGACGAGTCTTAAGATTTGCACTCGTTAATCCGGCGTAAAAAGGACCGGAAGTGACGACATCGTCTCAAATCGGCATCCTGCGAGACCGGGTCGTTCTCTTAATTTTAAATTAAAATAAGAGGAAATGTTAACGACGTTTGTAAATAAACGCGCGTGAAGCATTCGCGACAAGCGCAAAGGTGCTGTTCGAGGTCAGAGGTCACCTTGAAAGAAATGCAACAACTAGAAAGGGGCTGCTAATGAGCAAAGAGACAACAAAAAGACAAAAGCAAACGAACGTGTAGGCTTACCTCGTTGGAGGAAGCAGCGCGTCGACCGCCGCTTATCAGAAGCACTCCCGACGATAACGCGATAACACTACTGCGATAACACTTTTTAAGAGATCACGTCTTAGTCTATCGCGCGAGAACTGCGTCGAGTCGAGCTACGCACCTCCATTGAAATGCTACGACGAATGAAGGGAAACCTAGCGCGCCAGCGACTTTGCACAGTCGCCGCCATCTTGATATCAGAGACTATCGATGCGCGCGCCGCTCGCATCGATGCACGATATCGATCGCGTTTCGCGTTGCAGACGCTGCCGCCATCTCGTGGCAGAGCGGAGCAAACTAAAACGCGGTCTCCATGGCAACTGCGTATTACGCAGTTATTCTTTTCCATGAATGTTATTTTAAGAAGGAAGAAACTGTTTTATGTTGAATACTGCATCAGGTAGGGTGGTCACGTGACCTCCGCCATTAGCAGTCGACCTTGCCATTGAATCACCATTAAAACAACATTTAGCAACCGCCATGCATGAACAGTCGACCGGGTGGCAATTTAACATTGAGCGCCGCAGCGCACCTAGTGGCGATAATGTGAAGCCTAAAAAAATATTACATGGTTATTGTATAAAACACGGTCTGTGGACCACTTCCGGTTTGCCCAATACACTTCCGGTTTGCGCAATACACTTAAGATAGTTTTAAACAACTTACAGGTGGCCCTTAAGACTTAACATGGTGTATAGGACAACTTCTGGTTGGCCACATAGAGCTTTGGGTAACTTCTTGTTAGCCCCATAGACTCAACATGGGGGTTTGGTCCTCATAAGGAAGCTTTCCCGCGATCTCACAATGAATAGTAAATTGTCACATTTTACATAACTATATTCAACAGTGAGCTCTAACAAGTGTTGGGGTGGCGCAGTGGTTACGCCCATCACATCCACGGTGCCACCCAATTCAGAGGTTTGAGGGGTCAAGTCCTGGTGTGGAAGAAGAAGGCGTGGCTTCTAAAATCTAGAGAAGAATGAGGATTTTTCGAATTTTTTAAAAAAAATCCATTTTGGCGCTGACGCCAGAAACGGCGCCAGTGCCATGGTCCTCGTAAATGAAGAGGGGGACGAACCCACGAGACTTCCTTAAGCCCCACCAACTTTAATAGATGACCGGCAAGGGGTTCGATCCTGAAAACGCTGAATTGGGTGGGACCGTGGGGGCGATGGCCATAACCACTGCGACACGCCAACACTAGTTGAATTCTGCCTTTTCAACGCGATTTGTAATTATGTGGCCATCACGTGACAGGTCCCGCACGTTTCCTCAAATAAATTCAAATTTCAAATTGAAATAAACATTCCATTTTAGAATGAGCATAGCCGCACGTGCTAGCTTCTCTCGCTCGTTCTTTCACATAGTTCATAATGATAAATCTAAGGCTGGAATCACCAATGACTTTTAGAGCTGTCTCGACTCGAAAAGAAATCCTAAGACAGGGTAGGCCTATACGTCATTTTCAATTCAGAGAGAATGGAGAAATAACTGAATCTAGGGATTTATTAACCATAATTTGCAAAATGTAGTATCCAAGCCCACACAAAAATTCTGAGCTGATCTCGCACTCATCAGACAGGAGTTAACATGATTTATTTATAGGCTCTGATGAGGTCATTTCAGCCTGTCTTGGGATTTTTCAAGTCGAGACAGCTCTAAATTCCAGCCGCAGTCGACAAATTCTAGAATGCTTGTTTGTTAACTGCAGCCTAGTGACCTAGGTGACCTAGTAAAAAATAATTGGTTTTTGAAATTATAACCAATCAATTTAATTTTGTTTAATAAAATTGATGCGAGACCTTCTCCTATTCTGTTAAAAAGCATGTACGTAGTTTGACTGCCAAACATTACAATATTAAGGCGCTCTGCGAAATGGACGTCATTGTACAAACTTCATTTAGCTTGTATGTTTTTTTTTTCTCTTACTGTTAACAAAATGGAGACTCTCTCGCTTCGCTCGCTCCCTCGCACTGTCGTACGCTTACAATTGCAAAACTAAGGGCAGATTCTCACTGAAGTTTGTATTGCGCGATCCGACGGAATCTTATTGATTTGACCTGAACATTTGTACAATGTAGGATATTGTAGGCCTAATTGGTATGAATGCTGTGTTGGGTTCAATATATCCTATGATAAGAAAAATGTCACAGTCGTCAGGATTGCAAATCTCAGACCTGACTCGAGTGAAGTCAGCCTTAGAAACTTCCGGTTATGAAGGGAGATTACGGTCATATTTCGTGAGTACCTAATACGATCTAGAGGTGCGCGTGGAGAACTGCAGATGATAATTAATTTTGATGCTAATCGCCCTTCATAACCGGAAGTTACTGAAGCTGTCTTGACTCGAGACAGGTCTGAGATTTGCATTGGTGATTCGGGTAGTAGATTTTCAAGAAAGATGAAGAAACCTATGTTTCAAAACTGCGCTATCAGTGCTAAACAAAGACAAGAGAAAACCAATTGAGAGAAGAAGAAAAAAAAGCCTTTCAGGCAATCGCAGCGCCATCTACCAAAGTGATTTTCTATTGGCTTAGAAAGAAGCGGGCTGTGGCAAAGCAAATACCGCAGATGATTTCGCGTTCGGCGGCGCAGCACCGAAGACAAGAGTAGGACAAAAGCGAGCCAAGCTCACATGGCCATCATCATCATCAGATTTCAAGTATTTCTTCATTGAAAATCCTTCCTGAGTGTCACTCAGCTGAGTGCCGCGAACGACAATCTACGAGTGTGTGTGTGAGTGTGTGACAACAATTACTTATTTGAGTGTTGCTTCGAGTGACGACACACATTAGCTTCTGTACCGGTAACCCATTTTGTGAAGCGAATTTCGGGGACACTTTAGCATCGGCGGTTTAAATGTCTAAAGCTTGAGCTACATAGCTCACTTCAAGTGCTCTTGAGAAGCCACGAACGCACTGACCGACAGCACTTTGATGGTCACCTCCAATTCTCCATCCATTGGTCAGTAAACTTTGTTTTCTTCTTTTTTCTTAAAAAAAAAGAGGGTTCAAAGCGGGTGAAACGAAATCAAGTTATTTCCCCTGCGACTTGCACTTGGGTATTGGAGCCTCACCTGAGTGGGCTCGTGAGTGAGAGTCGAAACGCTCAAAAGTCTCAAGAAACTTCCGACTTGTTTAGTGTGAAAAGTGGCCCAATTGGAACAGATCAAGGGGAAGAGGACGAAGAAGATGATAGTCAGAGTTGTTTCACTGCGCCGTCTGAATCGACGCACTTCCGGCCATCGACGATGTCCTCAAGCGGTACATTAGAAGAACACTTGGAAGTTGGGAGGACCTTGGATTAAGTAAAGTGTCTGTGTGTGCGTGTGTGCAGAAGAACGAGAAGGAAGTGGAAGCCTCAAGGAGGCTTCCTATATACTCTCTCTAGGTCCTTATCTAAAACCTCAAAATCCACACTCTGTGCAGACAGACAGACAGAGGACAACAAGGACGAAAACGATGGCGGCTGTTGTTCACGTGTGGGCCACCATTGTCATCGTCATTGTGCTGACCTGCAAAGGTCCCGTCAACGCTTTCGCTCTGCGCTGGCTGTAAGTTGGGAAATCTTATCGAATAATTCGAAAATATACATTTCCTCGTGTTTTAGCTTGTATATTTAACTTCGGTTAAATATTTAACAACTACAAAACTGACCTTCGACCGGTCTACAAATTGGCGCAAAGAAACCTTCAAAATAAATAGATATACTTGACGGCTAACGGACGCACGCGCAATTTGAATCTGATATTTTACGCC
>JAQIYI010001745.1:0-11003 GCA_034700265.1 Polyzonium germanicum
ACTCCGAGGAGCCGTGAGCGAGCAGAGCAAAGCAGAAAGCCCTGCTCTACTCACTGAGCTACCGGAGCTCCCCTTCTTCAACTCTTCAATTATGTGAAGTGTTTTATAGCTGATATTCTCATGATTGAACGCCATTTAAAATGTAGAAAATCCCGGCGGCTAGGCCTACAAACTAAAAACTACAGAGCATGTTTTTTGTTCATGTATCTGGGCTAACCATGAGATATTTTCATTTGTTATTTAATTAGGAATTCGTCATGAATGGCCATTGCATTTATGGATATGATCGCCATATGCTGGTACTGAAGTCAATCGTTATTGGTAATTGTGATTAAAAAATGCACATGGATGATGCAGATGATGTGACTCAGCTGGGGCAAATGGACTTTCCATCATCAATGGAAATTGCATCCAGCCAGTCTTTAAATGGAATTCGCTCTAACCGTCACCACAAACGACCCAGTTTATATGCGTCCTTGAATGGGGGTGTCACAAGAACCTGTAGTGGAGGATTGGAGTCCAATCTTTGCCATTCACCCACCCCATCGACTATTGTCCTCGGCGAGAGTCATCAAAGATTATCTGGTTCTTTGCGCAACATGGTCATGTCACTCACCAAGATGCCAAAGATCCCCCATCCAATGAGGACATCTAGCATCTTCAATGCCTTATCACATGGACTAAGGTAAGAATCGTACACCTTTGTTCTCCAATGCACTTTTACTTTATCAATGATATTTTTTAAAAAAGTGGATTCATTTGATTTCTTTCAGCGAATGTGTTTCCGTTACTCAAGAAGACATAAGTAGTTTGAAGGAAAGTTTCGAAGAGTTATCAGTCAATTCCCAACAGGTAGATCATTCTGAAAAATCAACATTTATAATTAACCTATGATTTCTCTGTGACAGAAATAACGTTCTAAGTTAACTACTTACTTAATTTCAGTACAAATAGTCGACAAATAAATATTCGCTCCTTATGTAGCCTACAAGCCAATCCCTGCAGGCATGCTAGTAATCTGAAATACAGCTTCCTACGTTTGTTTAACTAAGATTGTTTGCTGTAATCAATTAATCATCTTATATTGCTAATGTTATTTTCATCTTGATTTTAATGCCGCAGTCTCAAGGCAAGCTGTTTGAGTTAGAGAAGGTAAGGTGGTGATTTCTTAATGTGTGTGTGTGTGCAACTGTGCATGTTAGTACATGTATTAAGCTGGTAATTTGTTTTCCACTTTATTAACCCACTTATCACCCACATTTGGTCTAAACAAACAAAAGCTAAAACATGGTCGTTAAGCGATTGATGATATATCTTAACCTGATTAGATAGTGATTCCTAGCGTTCAAAAGAGTAAATTGCAATCACAACCAACCTGATAGATTTGCAGTGGCCAGGAAAGAAATTCCCATTACCACTCGACCATGAGTGTTTTGAAATTTGTTTATGAATTCTGGTCTCACTTCGTCCTGGAATGAACAAATTGTGAAGTATATTTTTTTAAATTCAGTGCGCGCTATCCAGTTTTCCCATCTTCAAAGATCCGTAATTCGTTCGGAGAAATGACGTCATCAGAACCTGTCTTGGGATTTTTTAGTGTTTTTAGTGATTCCTGCCTAAGGCCTTATAGGCTTGGCTTAAGTTCGCCTGCGGGTCTTTAGGGAACCACCATTTGTGTGGCATCTGATTGGGTGTGATCTTAATTTGAGACAGAAAACCTGTGAAGAAAGCAACTGGAAAATCAAAACTTTGAGAAACAAAATAATAATTAAAGGAAATGCAGATGAAACAACACGTTGCAATTGATACTGTTGAATAGTGTGAGCACGTGTGTCTCGTTTTGTGCATTCATCAATCAGTTAAAATTTATTAACGTTTTAGCTTCAAATTTGTTTCAAATATTTCAATGAAACAACAAAATGCTCAAATGGAGATGATACTCTTGACAAAGACCAATAGTTTTGACGAATGGCTAATCTGATTTTAGTGCGCCACTTGAGTGATTGTTTAATTGATTTGCGATGGTGAAGTGCAAGCATTTTTTTAGACATCGACCAGCAATTAAAGTTGAGTTGCAAGAAGATGGAAATATTCTCCGTACCTTTTGAACGACTTGAGCAATATATCATCTTCATAGACTTGTCACTACACATTTGAAGTTTGCTCATTTGTCAATGTTTGACATTTCTTATGAATCTGCAAAATGTGAAACATGGATTTTTAAAAAAAACTCAACACTACAAGCCTACGCTATTCTGGAGAGAAGTAATTAGTCACAATTTGACATGATCATGTGGGAGGCCTAATTGTCAAATTTAAGTTTAAGTCAACTAATAATAAGCTCGTAATTTAACTTATGGATTTACTATTATTTATTGTTTAAGGATTTTATTAGACTATTTATAGACATTTATTGATTTTTACTATTGATTTAGAAACTGAAGATAGCTGAGCGTTATCTGAAGAGACTGGAATTTCATCTTGCCAAGGTGTTTATTTAAAAAAATTATTAATTTATTTACATTAAATTAAAATTGGAAAGAAATTCTCTATACAAACTCTTAGCTAATCTGCTGCCCGTGATGGTGACAGCTAACTTAGTCTAGCATATACCATTTTGGAAGGAATAAATGGTCAAAACAAGAATACATAATTGAGGATTTTGAAATAGACAGCTTTAGCAACGTTCAATTATGAAGGGCGATTGCCATCAAAATTAGTTATCATCTGCAGTTTTGCACGCAGCTCAATCTTGTTACGTACTCACGAACTTCGACTAATCTCCCTTCAAACTGGAAGTTGCTATAGCTGTCTTGACTTGAGACAGATCTGAGATTTTAAGACTTGGATTAACATTGTCACTGAAAACAACATGAGTAGGCCTAAATCAGATTGACGTGTTTTTTTGTTCCTTAAATTAAAAAGGTTGAGGAGCTTCAGGACCACTACGTTCTTCAGCAGAAGCTAAAGGATGGCATTCGAAGCATGGCCCATGCATTTATTTTATCTCCAGGTCGCGAATATGAATCTGCCTTAAGTAATGTTCGTTATGGATTTAAAGAATGCATGGAGTCGCTTTGCTCTGTCGAAGCTCAACTTGAACTTTTGATGGGAACGCTACAATTTGAGATGAAGGGAATACAGGGTTTTGCTCGTCTCTGTTCTGGAGATGTGTTTGAGATCTGTGTGCGGCATGGCCACCAAAAGTGGAAGTCACGAGGCAGGGTGCTCAAAAACAAAATACAAACTTGGGACAGCGAGGGAATTGTCTTTAAGGCGTTGCTCAACGAAGTACTTCACATCAAGGTCCATAATTTTAAAATAACAATATAATTTTATATGTTAGTAAATAAATATATCTGCTTGCCAGGCCATGGAAGTAAAGGGCCTCACCAAGACAGTGTTAGTGGGCAACAAGTATTGTGACACTAAGGACCTTTTCTGTGCCAACTCACAAATTATGACTGTCAACTTGAACACAAGTGGATCGCTGAAATTAAGCATTGTCATCACTTGGAAGTAATTGACTTCAATGGAAATAATGCATTTGAATTATTCTCGATGACTCAAGTACCTAACAATAATCATCTCTATTGCTTAACATATATTTTATATCTGCATCTTGTAGTCCTTTGGATGATACAGGGAAGGAAGTGTTGCTTTCACAATTAGTAACAAAGAACAGTGGATTTCCTATGCTAAAGGTCAGGATGAGTAATCGTAGCTTATAGCGCTCTTGCATTTTAAGCGTTAGTCCTATGTTGGTTGATTGCATTTCATCGCAAGATAATACAGCGTTTATGTAATTATTGAGACAGTTTTGAAGCTTTTTTAGACGCGCTTAATGAGGCCTGCCATTATTAATTCGAAGTTGAACCTGCATGCGCCTCACTATCTCTTGCCATGTGTTAGCCAGTATTTCAGGTATAGTAAAACTTGTTTAAAATTTGCTCCAAAAAGTTATCCAAATTCAAAACTATCTCAATAATTGTCTGACAGCCTACTCACCTTAACCATTGTAACATTGACAATAATTCAAACCAGTACTATATGATTAATTACTTTATGACGCAGGATGGGGGCTCATCTAACAGTATTAGAAATCACTCCCCATATGAAGATTCTGGGAGCTTAAGTAGTCGTCATAGCAGCATGTCTGCAGGTAGTGCCACGCTTAATTCAGCCAGCATCGACTCCAGTGACATCCATGAGCGACTGACCTTGTGCGACGCTGCACAAGACAAGAAAAACACGAGTCGATTGGTTCCTATTGTCCAGCTTCCATTGAAATCCATGAGCCTGGACTTGATGCAGCTCTATCTCACCACTAATTTAAATATCAGTTCGGATGACCATCGGCAAGTTTGTAGCACAACGGACACGCATAGTTTTGATGAAGACAATGATCCAACCCATGTGTTAGAGCTTTTTCACAATGTGGATAACCTGGGCTCCTACAGCCTTGACCAGGGCTCTTCACAGGGATCACATTTGGATAGCACATGTTCCTTGCCTGTGATGGTTAACACACTAGAAAGCAGTCTAAAGGTCTTGAAAGGCAAGTATCCAGAGCTATCTAAACTTCAGCTGCAGATGATTGAATTGGAGTTGCTTCTCAGGGTGAGACAAAGTTGTTTAAAATAAAACTTTAGATTTGATTCCATAATGCTTTTTAGTGATTTTAAATCTTGATAAACTATAGGATGATGGTCGGCGCGTTTCACATTCATCCATAGAAAGCGCCCTAGAGTGTTTCGATTTCCTTGACACTGAAGTAGATGAAGACAAATTCCATTTCATGGAGGACAAGTAAATTTTTTAGTTTTTCTTGCTTTTTACATAAAGCATTAAAGCTGTTCTGTACCACAAAATTTTTCGTTTTTTAAATCAGATCTAAAGAGGATGACCAGTCTTCGCATATAGATTTGACTGCCCAGACGTGTGATGATTATGATATAAAACAGTGCAGCTTGCAATCCTTGCATATAACTAGTTCAGAATCCTCACAGAGTGAAGTACCAGCAACTACAAGCTGTGAGCAGCTTGATTTTGCACTGGCCACCCATTTGAGCCAATGCTTGCATCTAGTAGATGTAATTATCTGTTTAAATTATGTAATACGCAACCCCGCTTTTGCGTACGGTACTAATCGTACTATAATAATTTTTTTTGCTTTTAGAATATCGGAACGCCAGGCCCTTTAAAGTGTCGTGAAGCACGAGCTCTGCAGAAATTAAAAGTGCAGGCCAGTATCATCGCGAGGTTAACCAAACTTGTCAGCATTTTGAAGTTCAACAGTGGCTACTTGCTATTTGGTAATTTGTTATCTTATTTGGGTGTTCATATTGTATTAGTGTAATTAGACTATTTGTAATTCTGTAAGTACTGCAATACAAATACTGTTTGAGCGAGATTAAATCTGTCAATATTTAACATTTCTTTCATACTCAGGGCTTGATGAGCTGAAGGATGATGTTCCATTGCAGCAGCTGTGGAATTATGTGACAGATAAAACTGGAGCCCCATTTTGTGTCGGGGCTGAGCATTGTTATCAGCAATTAATTCACAGATGTGAGCAGACATTGCATTGTAAACAATCCGGTGATGTTTCTCATTTAGCTGAAAAAGGTACGCTACATAATAGCTTAATATTAAAAAGGCTAGTAGCATGTAAGGAAACTAATAGTCTGAGCAAGAATACCATGTGGCATTGCGAGCGTGCTAAATGACGCGCTCTTCATTATCTTTCATAAAGTACTATAATATCGAACGCTCAGCGCTAATTAGTCATAACTTAGCAAAGTATTTATGCAAAGTCTGTCCGTAGGTCAACCTTAATGACTATGGCCTAATTGTGCTAGGCTGAGTAGCCTGGGGATAGAAATGATTTAATGCGATATTGATGTTTTATGAAGGACATGGGCGTGCGAAAAGAGGAAGTTTTAAGGAGACCTTCAAGAATTCGCCAGTTATTTTTAACCAATGTTCGATCAACATTCAAACTTCCTGCCCACAGCTGGTAGTTGAGGGGTGACCTCTAGCTCAAGAGTGCATCTGACACATTATGTGGTAGCACAGTTGTACTCAAAGTGCTCTATAAAGTTGCAAAAACCAAATTTCAGAAAATTGTAAATCAGTTATTTATCGTCCGATTTCATTCAAATAGTGTGATAATCATTTAAAAAAAGTTAATTAAACTCAAAAATCGCCATTTACAATGGAGTGCCCATTTAATGTTTTGTTTAAGTTCATTGCTATTTCCATATAATTAGAATGTTCTTATTTCATGTTATTTGCAGTCGCCCATCTTATCGTGACACGCATTCTAGATTCGATTCATTTTGATGCTGAAACTGTCATTACTGTGCATCAGTTTGCCCATTATTTCTGGGAAAATGGATCTCAAAGTCTGGATAAACAATTGGAAGAATTAGCTGATGAGAGTTAGTGGCAATCTATTTTCTTTATTAATGAAATTCTTTTAAACTAGATAATTCAGCAAATTTACATTTTATTGCTAGCTATTTTGCTGGAGGTATTACGTTCTTCAAATGTGGATAACATACTGACTGTGCTATGTCAACTGTCCAAGACCTCGCATCTTCCAATGCCTGATTGTCTGCGAGCCATTATTGCTTTGGTCGTCTGTGACAACAGACATTTGCAGCAGGCAGCTATCAAGTACCTACTCACCTTGGCCAAAAATATGCCATTCAGGTGCTCCATTATAACATGCGTCCTCGAGGGGCTAGAGTCAGATGAATTTGTGATCCGACAAGCTTCTGTGGCTGCCCTCGCTTATCTTAAGGTAACATTTTTAAAACTACTGCTAGGCACTAGTTTGTATGTGATTTGAACATTCTATCACAGTGTTGAATCTGCTCCTAAAGAATATTGCTTGATACTATTGAGTGTTGACAACTAAACCTATTACATCCACTAATCCTATGTATACAACTATACATTGTAATTGTACAACATGCATGGCTACTTAAAAGCTGTATAATTGTGACATTAGCGATGTGACGTTTCATGTTACCTGTACTAATGTTATAAACCCTCTATTGCCAAAATCTTATGACAAAATAAATTATTTTGCAGGCAGATGACTGTATTGAAATGTTGATATACATCTTCCAGACGGATGAAAGTATCATTGTCAAGAAAGAAGCTAAATCTGCGCTAATGTCGTTTGGTAAAGTTATATCTACCAGTAAATCTATATAGTCAAATCAAATGCATAATTGCATATATTTACTTTGTTAAATCGGCTATGTAATATATAGCGATAAATGACTCATCGATATTCATTTTGTCATCCTTTTGTCTCCCAACAAAACATCAAACACAATTATGTTCTAAGTCTTGCTTACAAAGTATTCCAAAGATAGTTTACTGAGGATTTTCAGTATAAGGACATGTATGATAGTGTAAAAGTATGTACCTGCATTTTTGTTAAAAATATAACTTATCTTTGCCAGACTTGGGAGTCGATTGTCCTGCCTTTGTGGCATAAAACATTTTTATCCTATATGGTTACCTTCATTATTTAAAATGATCTCTGGACGAAAATTTTGTTAGAAAGTACCACACATTCATATTGCGACTTCATTTTATATAATCTAGTATAAGAAGTGTCATGTTATATTTGTATCAGAAACATAGACCTTTGCCATAGTAAAGCAGAAAATGTAATGAGTATAATCCTTGAAAATCTTAATTTATTAATTTAGTCTTAAGGTGGATGCCCACTTCCACTTATTGAGTGTTGTGAGCGTCAAGCGTTGCTAGCGTCGCGATGCCCAGACTGTGAGATTGTATGTGCACTAGAACTTTGCGAGCGTCAACTTTGTTGTTGTCACATTAGCAGCTGATTCCGCTAATTTAAAAAAATCCGTCGCAAAAACGTTCTGTGAGTGGTTCTGCACTCTACAAGCATGGTCTGCCATTCCATAAATTTACCCCATCACTAGCCCAAATCTCTTAAGAGTCCTGTAACTATGTATACCAGTAATCTAAATGTAGGCCCTAATGTGATCTAAGGAATAAATGAAAAGTTAACTTTGGAATTTAGGACGACTCCAATAGTATCCCAGAACCGGGCCACATATAGTATTCTCCTTTTTTTTACCATTCATGTAATCCGCTCTCAATGTATATCATAAACCCATGGATTTCTTCTCACTTCTTGTATTAATATTTCTCTAAATAGCTGTCCGCCATTTTCTTGTAGATAAAAACTACACCGCATGACTGCTTACTTGAGTAAGCACGACTTTGAAAATTATCAAAGTCGCGTGGCTGTGACGCTTAGCGCTGCCGGCTTGTGTAACCATGGTAACAACGCTTGAAAAGTTGTAGTGGGCATCCATCTTTACTTATACCAGTATTACATTTCTCTATAATGCTATGCATTTGTTCCAAATCCTATTTCCTATTAAGAAAACCAGTTTTGAATATATTCTACTTGCAACTTCTAACTGTAGATCTTCAAAAGTAGGCCTACATCTAACATGCAGTCATTTAAGGATTAGAATTAGAATTATTACTGCGCATACAGCCCAATTGGGTGTGGCAGAGAGACTATTCAGTCAATGCAGCATATATCTTATCAGAAATTAACCACAACATAAATATGTTATCACATTCTACTGGTGTGTTTTGTCATGAATACAAATTTATGTGAATAATTTGTGTTTTGCATAGCATTTCCAACTTTCAACTAGGCTTGTTTTAAAATAGTGTTTTCATGAATCATTTGGCCAATTCATTTGTGTATGGAGTGTATTATGTGAATAATGTTCAGGATGAACTTCATGATCTTTCAGTCAGGGTTGCAGCTCGAATCATTTTACCCATTGAAGTTAACCAAACAAAGCAAGAGTATTTTGTTAATTGATCTTTTGTTTTTCTATAAGCTTCTTAAATTGTATATGAACAAAATCTGATTATGAAGCTGTGTAAACGCTGTTCAATTTATCTGTGCCATAATGCTGCACCTTTATAGCTTTAACTTGATTATATTTTCACATCGCAACACTTAAGTTCGCATGTCTCAATTTGTTAATTCTCGACTGCTGAATTGTATCCTATAGTTCTAGTATTGGCCTACATTTGTGTCATATTTCTTACATTTTTCACTGCACAATAAAATATTTTAAATGTTTAATGTTTCAAAGTTAGTTTTATTTTCAAGAGTTTTGAAAAAGCAACTACTCTTCACTAGGTCTTCTTAGGACCTTTTTCATTTCCTAATGTATTTAATGCTACAAGCGTAGATCTTGGAGCACGCATCAGAGATAAAACGCAAAGGCCCCCCCCCCCCAAGTTGGTAAGATGGTGATGCGTCTTAGGTCGTGCGCAAATTAGATTCACATACACGCAACATGAAACAAATTTATCACGTAACGTCACACTTAACATGAGAGCTATGGTGCGATCATGACTGCGTGATACATTTGCTGTATGTTGTGCGTATGTTTGCCTGCATGTTGATCTAATTTGTGCACAGCCTTATGTCAAGAACAGAAACACATAGGTCAGAGAAGAAAGACAGGGCCAGTAGCTGGCAAGATAGCTGCGCCATTAATTAAAACAAATATCATTAGGGATAAAAGAGTAAAATAAATAGGCATATCATTTTGCCTAACGACGTCGAAGCAGGGGTATTGCACTAGTCCAAAATTCGTCATCAAGCCGCCATAATTAGCCCCACCAAAGCCTATGTCTCAAGAATGTCTTTGAATTTGCTTCCAATAATCAAATGAAAGCATGGGACAGTAAACCGCATGCTCTCAAAAGATCATCTTGTCACCAACTCAGTACTCTCAAATTACTCACTAAATGCACCTTAGATACCAATGACTAAGATTTTTTTCTACATACTTGTATGTTTATTGTTTAATTACCAAAATGGGTATTATCGTCTGAATATCAAAAACGTTTCCATTGGGATTACAATGACCTAACCTAACAGTGCACTAAACATCTTGCTTCCTATTTACACACAGCTACAATAATCATTAAATACAGCAATACAATACAAAATTGGAAATTGATCAGTGCTTAACATTAGAACAATTATGCATATGAGAATTCTTTGAAATGCATTCAAAGGGGAAAACAAAGCTTATTAATAAATAACTGATCATTATTACTGTAATTGTATCTACAGTATTTACATGAAAATAAGTTATTACTGGGATAATTCTCAACCAATCAATTCAACATACAAAGTTGCGATCAACATATCGATGCGTTACTGGGTGTACCTTACGCAATTCTTTGGGTAGCATTTAGCCTTAAAAATATTTTTAATCTAAGCTGGTTATGTCCCTTTAAATAAAGAGGAACCTGCGTATAACTCACGTGATAGAATCAATAGCAGGCCAACAGACTGCATGATTCCTATTAAAAGAATAAAATCACATTTTCATTGAATGATTGGCTCGGACTATGTTGATGAAGCTGATTGTGCAGTGGCTGAAGGATGTAAAATCCCATTTCAGGCTGGGTAGCATGTGTCATAAATCTGCAAAACGCGTGGGATCTTCTCTGTAGTCCTCTGGAACTTCAAACAGTGATGGCGGTATGTCATCCTTGAAAATGAAATCTTGGAATGTGATCCTTGCAGAGATGGTGGGTAAAATTGGGATATCTGTGTTTCATTGAATTGAAAAGTTAAGTCATTAGGAACTGACTTATTGAAAACTTGGTATTATTCTAATTTATATAATGTAGGACATTGAGGATTTTTTTACTTCAAACTCACCAATTTTTACTGGAAACCCAGGCGGCAGTTTCATTTGTACAAATTCTCGTAACTTATTAAATTGCTTGAAAGGTGTTGTGACCTCCAAAAGATTGAGCAATCTAGAGAACGCAAAATCACAAATTATGAGAAGATAGCCATGATGTGAGCAGTGCATTAAAGATTACTAAATGCCTACTTACGATTCAACTGATAAGGGAAAATCCTGACTCTGAAAATGATTAAATTTCAA
>JAQIYI010001746.1:0-10999 GCA_034700265.1 Polyzonium germanicum
CGAATTACCCAGGCTTTGGAATCGGTGACACCCGAAATGTTGGCTAACACATGGCAAGAGATGGAGAGACGTATGGTGACTTCGAATTAATAATGCCGGCCATATTGAGCACGTGCCTTAAAGTTAGTTACTTCAAAAAAAACTTATGACCTTAATATACAATATGTAAAAACCAAAATTTGTTTTTGAATTCGTTCCAAAAAGTTACTCAAATTCAAAACTGGGTCCATAATTCTCAGACACCCTGTATATTGATTATAGTGATTACTATAATCGCACTAATTTACCAATCGAAGGTTAAGGAAAGAAGATATATATAGATATATATGCAAATTTAAATTAACAAGACGAGATCATAAACTTGTTAACTAAATTTAGATTGAGTTATTGGGTACGGTAGGTTAAATTAAGCAGTTGAATAGGGCTCCGTATACTCGTAGCTTCAGCAATACTAGAAAATGTAATGAGACTAATAAGAGTAAAGTGGAAAAAAAATATGTGGTATTACACTTTTACTTGGAACATATGAATAAATGAATCAGGTAAACTATTAAGACAATTTTGGACACTGTTTTTGTAAATTTTGTTGATTAGAGTCACGTATAAAGGAAGTTTATTGCATAATTTCGGAGCAAGGAAAAAACTAAAATGTGAGGCTTTTTTCTTAATGATTTCGATGACTAACAAATTACGGTACCAGTTTTCATGCGTGTATGCCGCGCAAACACTCTAGGCATAGATTTAATATTAGTATAAGGCCACAAGTTTCAATAAAATACAATAATTTTATTTCAAAGACCTTAATATTTTGTTGTTTTATTATGGTCAGTGTTGAAGCTTAGGCCTCATTTGTTAAACAGAAAAACGATACAATTTAAACTATTTTACAGGATCGAAGGTCGGGGTAAATCGGTTGTTTGCGAAGCAATCGTCAAGACAAAGATAGTGACGGATGTCTTGAAGACGACGGTCAATTCGCTGATAGAAAAGAACATCGGCAAGAATCTTGTTGGTTCGGCCATGGCTGGTAGTATTGGTGGCTTCAATGCTCAAGCGGCAAATATTGTGACCGCAATCTACATCGCTACTGGACAGGTAAAGGCCTTTTAGTCGTGCTGGACGGTTTTTAACTCGTATTCCTACTTTTTTCCAAATCTGACGCCCTTTTTTTAAAGTCAATTTGACACTTTTGCTATAAATTAATCTAGCTAGTGACACTCCTTTAAGAAAAAGACGCGCTTTAAGGATAGTTTTGAATCGATAATGAATTAATTTCGATACGGTATCAGTTTCGTTGAGTTTGATGAACTCACCTTGGAACTGTTTTGTTGTTTCTTCCTTCACAGGATCCGGCGCAGAACGTAACCAGTTCCAATTGCTTAACACTTATGGAGGCTACAGGCGAGAACAACGAAGATCTGTACATCAGCGTAACAATGCCGTCCATAGAGATCGGAACTATCGGCGGCGGCACCGTGCTAGCGGCGCAAGGTTCGTGCCTGGAAATCCTCGGCGTAAAAGGTGCGTGCACTCTCAGTCCGGGCCAGAACGCCACCACGTTAGCGCGCATCGTTTGTGGCACCGTGTTAGCTGGAGAGCTCTCACTCATGTCTGCTCTAGCGTCCGGAGATCTAGTGCGGAGCCATCTGACGCATAACAGGTGAGAATGCCTAAAACTTTCCGTTTCATTTTGCTTCCTGAGAGATAATACTCAGTGAAACAAAATAAACGTAAGACTTTATTATATTTAAAAATAACGATCAAAATTCTGCTTTTTAGATAAAATAAATAAGATTTGTCACCGATAGTCAAGGGGAGGAAGTTGTCAATAACATTTTTTACAAACGGCTGACTATAAAATCCCCCCCGCCCCCATCTATCCGGTCTATTCCCTCTAAATTCTAGATTTGTCTGAGCGAGAAAGGAATTTTTTTCATCGACTAACACTTTTTTAATTTTAATTGACGTAAATATCCGTCCGTATTTTATCTTATTGTTGTCGGTGTCAGTCTGCGTTGAACTTTGCGCCCTTTTGATTCCCACTCTTTCTTTCGGGAATGCAGCGAGGCATAAAGCGCTCCGATTTATTAGGCTCTGTCTCAGCCCCTCTCACGCCTTATATCCCCTCTTTCTTCGCTTTGAAGGCTTAAAGCGCTTCGATCTACCAGGCTAAGCCTAAGCCTCAGACGCTCACTGAGAGGGACTGTGGCTTAGTCTGGTAGATCAGAGTGGACAGAGACGCGCACCGACAAGGCGTTCCGCTTTCGAAGCGGAGGAACGACTTGTTTTTATTGATTGGCCTAGCGAGCGAAGCGCGTGAGAATTTTTTATACACATTTTATCAATTTTTAATTACTTTTTGCCCTTTTTGGCTAATTTGCGTGATCCCTTTAATCTTTCCAATTTCATGGTTTTATCTTAAATCCAGAGTTTTGAGGGCTTTTCAGTGACTGAAGTTAACGATTTTTTGTTATCCTTTTTCTCATTCTTCGTTTAGATCGCAGAAGAGTTTGGAAGAGATCTTACCAGAAAAGAAAGCTTGCCAAAACAACTGATTTTAAAAACATATCAAAAGCTATTTCCACGAGAATCGCAACTCCCGGCTTCTAATTTTAAAACAAAACGCAATCTGCACGATCGTGTGTATGTGTGTCGCATGTCCATGACCAACTAACAAAACTCGTGTGGAAGTAGTTACACCAACAGAGCAAGCGAGAAGTTGTAGAACAATGACAATAAATCGATTTCAACAAAGTGTGGAAAACTAAAAACAAACAAAATCGCCTCATCAACATGTGCATTAATTTTTTTTTTCTCAGCAGGACAAGTAGCGGCCTTCAGGGCTGCATTGAGAGACGTGAATTAATTGTGCAGAGCCCTGAATATGTGAGAAATTGTAAAGTGTAATAAATATGAAATTTGTTCACAGTGTGAACTGTACAAAACAACGATTGTATTAATGTAAATGGCAGTGCCACAGAAGTCCCTGTACTCATATAAGTTCACTGAGCGAACAAGCACTTTGGTCCCAGTTTATATTGGCCCTTTGAGTTTAGTGACTTTCGTGATTATTTTGATTTGTGTCACCGCAACACTTAACGCGCGGGCCGGAATCAAAGCCAACCAAAGGAACTTTTTTTACATGTACATGCCCTGTATCAAATAAATTATATATCAATCTATCAACGCGTATATCATGATCGATAAGCTTTGATGATCAAGAGATCCCCTCTTTTGATCATCAAAGCTTATAATATATAAGAACAAAATAAGAGAATATCCATAGATTCAAACCACTTATTGTTAATTGTAGCATTATTATTAATTTATAAATCCGAAAGGATTTTTATGATACAATTTATGCATTTTACATAGTAAGTTATGTTGAGATGCGTGGTAAAAGTGTGGAATTAACTCCAAATACATAAATTGGTATATGTGTACATACGAGTGTATATGTAAATAATAATTTCACACCATGTACTTATGATGTGGCATTATTTAAACGAACACATTTGTGCAATAAATGAAAACTTCTACGTTTGGACATTTGTATTAGGGGTTTATCTCTATCTTCCACTCGCTATTCAGATGTAAATACGAATAAAGCAATTGTCTCATACACCCGAATTTCCCGAAAATTTTATTTGGAAACTTGGTTCATGACACTTTGCACCAAGTTGCCACGAATCTGTTCGTCCTTTCGGCGACGTTTTCTGCTTGTTAACCCAGCTTTAAGGTGGTTTTCTAGCTGCCGCGTCGTAATTTCCTCAAGGTTTTTGGGCGAAAATTCTCTTTGCCAGCTACGGGTACCGGGCCCCTGGCGAATTTTCTCAGATGACCGAAAGTCAAGCAGAAGATCTGCAGAAGAGCAGAAGCAGCCATTGGAATTGATTTGAATACAGTAAATGATGTAGTCGAATACAGATTCAGATAACAGATAGGCTAGGCCTACTTGGTCAGCCCAGATTAACAGATACATACGTTCAGAAACAGAGTCCGTTCATTAGGGATTCAGAACAATTCTTTTTCATATTATATTTTCCCTCTGTGCTACATTTAAAATTGAAAGATAAACAAGTTCTAGGAGCTTAAAAGAGATCCTTTTTTAGGGCCAGGCCAGCTGAGAATTTCTAAAACAAACAAAGTTTGGCCTTCTATACTGGCCTTTGTGTTACATACTCTGGAGCTTCTGAGAATTAAAACACCACCTACGACATCCCTTGTCGGCCTCTGTGCTACATTCTCTGGAGCTCCAGAATTGAAAAATAAAAGTTTGGGCCTACTTTACAGGGTGATCCCTGACACTCCCTCCAGAATGAACTCAGGCCCTGAGTTCTAAACACTACAGATAACCTTAATACAAAACGTAGTCTTCAAGATGTTTTGGCCTAGTTTGGGGACTTGAACGACTTGGCCCCAGCTCATCAGATTGACCTGGCACATCCATCTCAGAAAGACTAGTAGCAGATCCAGGAACCCACAGTCCAGTCAAGGCAACCAGTGCCTCTTCAGATGGTAGTTTCTCAGACTCCCCCATCAGATGGCAAGTCCACAGTTGATAATTCAGAAAATAGAAACTCAGGTAGGATATAAGTATCATCATCCATAATCTTATACGTACGTAACTTGTACGTTAACAGTCTTGATGTTGGCACGATTTGCCCCAGGCACAAGACGTTTTATCTTAACGGTGTTGTCCCCAACAAAGCCAATGATTTCATACGGTGTCTCGTACAGTGGCTCCAGAGTTGATTTGCGCTGGGTTGTCGGAAACAGAACCAGATCCAGCCTTGAAGATAGGTGTCAGATGATGTCCATCATAGCCAACCTTTTGTTTGGTGTGAGCCATCTTAGAGTTCACAGCTGCCTCCTCCCGATCTAGAATCAGTCCATGAAGTCAATCCGCTGTCTTTAGCTCATTGGCTCCCCAAGAAGTGTTGGGTTGTAGCCATGCATCAGCTCGAACCTGATAGATGCAGACGAGAACAAGTCGAAACCCATCTTTCTCAGGAAATGGGCAGATGTGATCCACAGAAATTATTTCATTTGGTGTGCTGGTCACTTTACGTGGAATCAGCTCTTGAGGGACTTGTACGTTGATTGATGCGTTGGCAAGTTGGACACGAAGCGACGTATGCGTGTATTTGTTAGTCCATGTTTGCCCACTGGCAAACTGTGGCGGTGTACTTTGTCAATTGTTCTTTCGAAATCCATGTGCCCAGATGCGTTATGGCACATCATCATGACAGCCTCTTGTAAAGTAGCAGGTATGACGAGCTGCTCAACTTGGCATCCATATCGTTCAGATTTATGAGTCAAAAGTCCATCTCGCAATTGGAATTTTGAGTCCGGATTTGCCGTGCCTCGCATTCTCTTTTGACGGTCAACATCAGCTGCTTGCAGATTTCTAAGTCATTCGTTGAGTGCACAATAGCACAACAGATTGCGAGTTCAGAGTTTTCATTTATGCTTGAAATAGTGTCTGCGATGTTGAATAATGCAGTCAAACTTCATTAAAAAAGGGCCCATCTAGCAAATGTATTAACCAATTTCCTCGTTAAGGCTGAGACACCTG
Source organism: Polyzonium germanicum (assembly GCA_034700265.1). Taxonomy (NCBI): domain Eukaryota; kingdom Metazoa; phylum Arthropoda; class Diplopoda; order Polyzoniida; family Polyzoniidae; genus Polyzonium; species Polyzonium germanicum. Next base: position 5,579 of record JAQIYI010001746.1, read on the forward strand.
TTTGCATCAATAAACCTTTGTAGGTTAATGACTTATTTCTCTTTATGAAAGACTAGGCACTAATGGCACTATCAAAATATTGAATTATAAGTGAAGTTTTTTAAATTTCACTATTTTCACTTAGGTTTGTCTCAACCCTCAATTAAGTGACGACATTCATCGAGGCATATTAATTTGTTTGTTGTTTGTTGTCAAAAAATTATTTTATCCATATGGATTTACAGTTCTTGACTGCAACTCTGCATCCATACATGTATATTTGAATAGACATTCAAAATCATGACAAATAAAAAATAATATAATTAAATTGCTTAAGCTGGCACTGTTTGGAACTTTTCAAGGAAGAATTATACGAGTTCGGTACCGTATAAAAAAGCTTCAAATGAAAAAAAAATAATGAAATCATTAAATATTACAATACATGTAACTCATCAGGACAGGCCTACACATCTCTGCTACGGTAACAGTAAATGGGTCAATGGGCAAATATTTGTATGTATGTACTGTATGCCATGTACAATGTATGCCCAATTGAAAGGAATATTATAAGCTTATTTACAGAAATATTGTAAATAATAATAAAACTCAATTAAATGGAAATTCTAAAATCTAACCAATACATTTTAAAGGGATAGAAATTAGTGATGTTCACGTGCTAGCTGCAATTGGCGGAATGACTCTTGGTCGTTGCAAATGGGCACCTTAAAGTTAATGAAACGCTTTGTCTTGACTAGCTTGCACAGTATGCACACACTGAAGAAGAAAATAAAAAAAACGGTTCCCATCCTTATAATGTGTGGACGGAACAAATCTAAAAAAGTCTTAATAATACGAGTGTAGTATTCGCAAACGTACACATTTAAGCAGAAGTGTTCACATGCATGCCATGTATAATGTATTATAACGCCTTTTAAAAAACCAAGATCAAAAATCAAAAAAATATTACAATGCTTAGAAAATTTAAGAAAGATTACCACGGTTTTCTAGTAGGCCGAGTTGTTTGATCACTTGCCAAAAACAAAATCACATTAAAAACCGTTCACCAATGAAACGGCCAACTTTGAAAAACGTTTTCTTGATTCACACACGCGCCATCTTCATCTGCATTTAGCACTCGTTTGAACCGCGTTTGCCAATGTGCAGTTCAGGTTATCACCTCCAGTCTTCGTTATCAGTTGCTCCTTGGATTTTGTTTAGTTTTTCTCTCTCTAAGTTCACAAATCCTTACCTGTGTTTGTCGTAACACGAATCGCAGCACATGCTCTTGTAATAGTGATACCTGCATAGACGAGACTGGACGACCAAGTGACAACTGTGATACTTGTCCTCGCACATGGAATCTGCAGGCGCTCGTGCAAATACAAAAAATAAAAAAGATCACTCGAGCGAAAATGATTGTTTGAGCGAGTAACGAACAGCAAGCACAGCAATGTACGGAACACAGCGTCATGACCCCACGTTTGGTCACGTGACCGCTTCACCCTCTTATGCGTAGACCACATGTACTGCAAAAATGGACGAGTTGCAAACTCGGTTGGCGAAGCCGTTAGATTAAACAACGACACGGTGAAGCGCATGTCTCTAGAATAAAACTTGAAATCTACAGGTAGTCTATAAATTCCGCCATATATCTTGAATACACTGTAGCTATTGAGATGAATTTTGATGGTTGTTTGTACAATCATCGGCAGTCCGATAGACCCAGTTCCCTGGAGTCATAATTATAAGATCTTGACACGATGAACACAACACGCTCAAGCCGATGTCAATAAGTATCAGTGTGGGCGCTTATCGGTACTTTTTAAAAAGGAATAAAATAAACGAATATTTCTAAATTATAATATCCGTCAATTTTATTCCTTTTTTAAAAAATACCGATAAGCGTTACTGCTAAGGTTCGCATCCGGATGCGCATATGCGGACCGCTACATGCAGCTATCATACGGTCCACAAAGCGGCAGCGCGTCAAAGTCGCAGCGCGGCAAAAGCGACAGGTTTAGAATTGCAGCATATGCGATCTACGCGTTAGGTTCAATTAACTGGCTGAATGCTTAAATAGGCCATAAACAATCCTTTTTTTGACTTGCTTTCAACGTTCTCTTTACTCTGGCCGGGAATATTAGTTGCATTGCATGCTACAACATTTAGGTTTGTTATCTAATAAATAGGAAAATTAAATTCGGTAATTAAAACAATTCAAATCCCGACCTCCTTGACTTCCATTCGTGGAACACTTGGCAGGATCACAGTTTTGTCTGGTCGTTGGAAGTTTCGATTCCTCACAATCGTTGCTCAATTTCTGACTCTTGTCTAGACATTTAACACTTCTCATTCGGAAGCTGGAAGCACATGGCTGAGAACACTAGATATACATGTAAACAAACAGTTTTTTTTAAATCAATTCACATTCGGTAGTGTAGCCCGTAAAATAAGTTTATGAAATCGTCGAGAAAAGTCGACGATGTGACGTCACTATTTTGTAATAGAGGGTACACCGGTACAGTGGCCAATCGAAGACTTCGATGTTCAGAAACGAGCTTCAGAGGAGTGGTTTGTATGCGAATTACTTTATAAGTAGGCGCAAGTATTTTCTTAAGCTCAGTATCTTTATACAACCACATGTTACGACATTCGACCTATAAGTTTTAAGTCTTCCGATACGGGTATAATTTCAATTTTTAGATAAACCCAAATGGTTCTAGTACATGTGTTTTGTCAATAAAACAATGGTGTTCAGGACCCAGCGAGTGATTTTCTGACTTAGTACGAGAAACTTAAATTAGGACTGAATAGAAATCGTAGTTTACTAACCTCAGTCCATTCTGACATGTACCATTCTGGTTTACAAGGCAGCAAGTTGCATTCTTGTTGAGTGGACGGTTTCTCAGCAGCTTCACACATTGTATCAGCGATTAGTTTGGTTTGACCTCGCAGAACAGACACGCAGATTATGTCACGTTTCTGAACACCAGCTCCACAAGTAGAAGAACACTGTGCAAGAAAAATGAATTTTAACTTAATAAAATCAAAAATGTAAATTAAAAGTCAGTTAAATTGTTTCTCGAATTAACCTTTTGAATTTCATCTGATTGTAACTAGAACAAGGCTCCCGGGCCGCTTCGCGGCCCGTCGCCTTGTGTTGGGCGCTCTCTGTCGGGAGCTCTCTGCCCACTTGACTCCGCGGCGCTAGACTGAGCGGCAGACTGTATTAGTGCGCGTGTCAGGCGCGGTTTAACGCTTCTTATTTATAAATCCAATCTAAGAAATTTAGGGTGGCTAGAAGGGGGGGAGGGGAAGTCCATCAACCAACATCAATATCAAGTAAGCTTATTCATTTGATGCAAAATAAAATGAAGATTGCGTAACAGAGTGGTTAAGGTACTTGTCTCGCACACCAGCGGTGCAAGTTCGCGCCCTGGTAGTGGGGAACTTATTTTTTTCTTTTTCATTTAAAAACGCACAGACTAAAGCTGGATTCCCACTGCTCCGATACGATACGCCAATCCGTATCGGATTGCGGAGCTCCGGTGGCTCAGTGGGTTGAGCGAGCTTGCTGCTTTACTATCTGCTCGCTCGGTGCTACTTGGAGTCATTGGGTCGATCCCCATTGCACCACCCCCTGGGTGTTGAGTTGTCTGGTTCTCCTGTTTAATTATCGGGTCCGCTTTCATGCCATTTTCCCAGCGATGTGGCTTGTATAAGTCAGAAAATGATGTCAAAAGCAAAAGTGTTAAGAAGAAGACGGTTCCCATGACAACTAACGGGTTGGCGGATCATTTCGGACGCGATCGGAGAAGTGGGAATCCAGCTTTAGGTTTCGCCCCTAGGGGACGGGCACACACACATTCACACACGGACAGATCTCCGCAATTAATAGATAAGATGAGACAATGGATGGCAATAGTATATTAATCATAATAAGCTAACCTGCTGCCACGGTCCTGCAAACCATTTCGGCTGTTGACAAGAACTGTCGCTGATGCAGGATCTAGCCTGCTCTGGTTTCTTTTTAGCTTCGCACGTATTTTTCGACAGTAAATCCAAATCCCCGGCGTCACAATGGATTTTTCTAGTCTGCGTACCTGTGCCACAAACTGCAAAACACTAGAAAAAAAAATTGGAAAAAAAAATTTAATTTCCCAAAAAGATAATCTCGTGTACATGTAGGTCTATCAATGAATTGGACTAGTGAAGTGTTATATACGAGTATGAGTGAAAATGAAAAGATAACCTGAGATGACCATTCAGAAGAATACCAAGTGTGGGAATTACATGGACCCATGTCGCAGCCTTCTTCAAAAGTCAGTTTCTTGTCAAATTCACAGTTAATAGAAGACACAGATTTTCCAGCAGCATTCAAACATTTAAGCTCGCGTCGTCTCATACCCTTGCCACAGTTCACAGAACACTAATATAAAAAAAACCAATTGTATTGACAAGATTTTTCCTGATCACTGTGCAGGTCAGCCATATGGCTGACATAACATGCATAATGGTACATGTAGGTTTTAAGGACCAACACGTTAAAATGGACCATTGCTCCTAGTTCCTATTAGGATCAAGGGACAAACGCAACAACCAGAGGATAACCTGCGACTCACAAATCATACGAGGACAAGAGCAATTGCCAGATACTCTAACCACTCGGATACATTAGCTACCACAACGCACTCCTGGTGCGTAACACTTGCTACTCAGCTAGCATGTTGATTAGTGGCGTTGATCAAAAATTTGAAATTAAGTGAGGAATTCAAAATCTAAAGAAAACGTTTTATACTTTTGTCCATTCTCCAGCCTTCCAGTGGTAACACAGCCCCATACTACACTTGCGGACCGTTAACTCCGGAGGAGGAACAGAGCACATTCCATCAGCAACGGGAATCTGAAGTGCAGAAGAGATCGTCTGCTTGCAGTCAATGTCTCGACTCTGAGTTCCGTTGCCACACGTCACACTGCATTCACTCCAATCGGAAGCTATCCATCTGGTTTTCAAGATACAGGTAATAAAAACTTAATAAACAGGTACACGTACTCGTACAGCTAATATCTAATTTATTTGCTTCCGACAAGAAAGGTTAACTGCAGTCAAATTAAGATGTGTCAAATTATTTTCTGCAATGTAATTCAAGTAGGCGGGAAAATATCTGATACATTCCATCCGTTGGGTTCCATCATTTGGATTCCATCCGTAATAGGCGTGAGTGACCATCCGTTAATCAGTTTTATTTTTGAAAAATTAATTTGCCACTACCACTACCTGGGGGCGAACCAGGAACCTTTGGTTTCGAAACGAGCGCGCCTAGCAACTCATCCACACAAGCTTTAATATGTAAATAATTATCAAATTAAAATTGATGTCCATTGGTCATGAAATTTGCGCCCTTCCTGGCGTTCCCGCTTATCTTTACACCCTAATCAGCT
>JAQIYI010001747.1:0-10997 GCA_034700265.1 Polyzonium germanicum
GGGTATAGACATGTTCAGTCTTAGCAAGTTAGCGAGTGAGCACATCTTTGATACATTCTCAACAATTTACACTTTTCCCCATGGTTTTTAAGATTTCTTGGATAATTCTGTTAATTTCCCAGGCAAACATATCTGATGCTGATCAACCCCCTTCGCATAATATAACCTGGATGATATTGCTCCCTACCTGGTTCCCAATTCTTGTTTCGAAAATGTGGCGGAGATATTTCTTAGCAAATACATACTTACCAACACTGATTGTACATGTAGCTAGGAGCCACGCACCCGTATTTATAATGATTTTTAGTTAACACACACGTTCTCTGCACGATGTTCACGGTTGTAACCATGGTAACAGCAATTAATTGGCACCGTGGATTTCAATTTCTCTAAAACTTCATGTTTGCAGTTAATTTCCACTAGTTTTTGTCCCCAACATCTGTTTTAACAGTGCACAATGTTCAATCGTTCATGCGCAAAAAAACGGCAAAAAAACCCTCTCTACCAACAATGCCTCTCAAATGTGCACATAAAAAGAGTCAAAATTCAAGAAAAAAAATACGATCAAAAACGTCAAAGTATCAATTAGTAAAATCGTAAAAATAAGCGCTGTGCGATAACCGATCTTTTTTTTCGGGTTTCAAACCGGAAGCGAATCGACTTTCGTGACATTTTGCATTATACGGAGATAAAGGAGCGAGTGTTAACTAAGGATTGGGATTAGGATTAGGATTAGGATTAGGATTGAGTTCAGGATTGGGATTAGGATTGTTATTCGGATTTAGGCTTTAAGAAATAATTGTACCGGGTAGCCTTAAAAAACTTTTTTGGATGTTTTAGCTTAAAATCTCATAATCCCAATCCCATTCCCAATCCTAATACCAATTCTGATCCCATTCTCAATCCTGATCCCAATCCCAATCCTATTTCCAATCCCAATCCTATTTCCAATCCCAATCCTATTTCCAATCCCAATCTATCCCAATCCTAATGCCAATCATAAAGACTAGTTTTGGGATGTTTTACCCTTAAGAACTAATTTTGGCATGTTTTAGCTTTAAAAACTATTTTTGCCATGTTTTAGCTTTAAAAGGTAGTTTTAGCTTAATGGGGAGCGACAAGAAGTTTGACTGTTTTTAGTTTCCGGTAATCGAGATGCGCCACGTGACTCTCTCTGGCGTCTCGCGTGACACGTACGTCATGCGCCTTTGATCGTACGCCTTAATGGAATAAAACCGGAGCTTCGCGTATCTTATATTTAAAATGGCGCCTCCCGTGAGAGAAGTTGAAAGCGCGATTGATTCAGCGTAGAAAATGAAAGAAAAGAGATAAAATGAAAACATTAACGCGTAATATCGTCGAAAATGGGCTTCATCGGTCGATCGGAGAGTTTTTGTTTTTAAAGTCTGTACTGTCGCGTCCCTTTTAAAAGCATATTAAAGGAATGGTTTTTGACCATAAAGCATAATTTGGGTCATCCTGCTTGAAAGACTACGGAGCCTGCCAACTATGGTGGTTTAGGCCTTCATTGAAATAAGTTAGAAAAGTACGTCAGAGGAGACTCAGTGTAGCAACCAACAAAATGAACTGGTGTGGTTAGTTATTAGGCCTCGCTCTTACTCTCCATATGTCGCATGCAGCCTTGGTATTAATAAATGTGGCGCGGTATCCTCAATTGTTTGCCGAATCATTTTGGTTTTTGTTTCAGCTTTTCGATTAGTTTTTCCAGCATTTTCGAACATCCGTTTGAGCAGTGATGACGTTCATCTTCATTCAACGTGGCTTTGCATGCGAATTTAACGGAAGTTCTCAACAGAGATTCGCCCATGTGAAACTAGCTTAGAGGCGCAATTATGCAAGCGCTGGTTTTTACATTTCGGGATTGTCCGCCGCGATGCATCGATCGAGTTAAAGGGGAGTGCAATAATAATAGATTTTTGTTCAGGGTTGGTTTTATTGCACTTTCCCTTTTCAATGTAGGCCTAATTGGATGCATCGCGGCTATGTAAATGTCAAATCTAGCGCCTGTATAATTCCGCCTTTATAGACCAAACCTTGACACGATTTGCGGTGCTTTCAGGCAAACAGCGGGATTCTGCAAGCAAGGGCTCATATGAAGGTGTGACCTATGTCAATTCATCTTCTAGCTGACTTCTAGCTTTACTTCATTTTTGACGGCATTTTGACGCTTTTTCGATTTTTAAAAAAATTTCTGATAATTTTTAGATGATAGAACCTATTAGAAATGTCCTTTCGGACATAAGATTGTTTCTCTTTCAAGGTGGCTAGCAGTCGACGCTCATTTCCGGTTTACATTTTGTCTTATGCCACTGAATATAACAGCTGACCAGCTCCTCATCCCAAGATTCTCCCTTCAGGTGGCGCTGCGGTGAAATTATTTTATTTCTTTAGCCACGGGGAGGTCCAGTGGGGGAGCTCCGGTAGCTCAGTGAGTAGAGCACGGCTTTCTGCTTTGCTCTGCTCGCTCACGGCTACTCGGAGTCATGGGTTCGATTCCCGTTGCACCATCCCCTGGGTGTTGTGTTGTTCCGGTTCTCCGGATTGATTCTCTGGTCGGCTTTCATAGCCATTGAACTGCGATGTGGCTTATATGCATCCGTATGGATGGGAAAAGCCATTAGTGTTAAGAAAAGAAGAAAGAAGAAGAAGGTCCAGTTGCTCATCGAGTGCCCCCACCACCCACTTGTAATACGGCTCACTCGTGGCTGCTGTGAGTCGTGCGTTCGACCCCCACTGGCCCATCCCCTGGGTGTTGTGGTGCTCCGGTTCTCCAGATTGGTTCACCGGTCGGCTTTGGTAGCCATTTTCCCACTGATGTGGTTTATATTGGGCTACGTCATTAAAGATGTGAAAGGCCAAAAGTGTTAATTAAAGAAGTTTCTAAGTCTCGTAACTTGATATACGTCGGCCTACGCCTCTACACGAATTACGAATTACGCACTGCATGGGTGGTACGTTTATTTCAGTTTGACCAATTATAATTTCCGGATCACTTATGACCGAATAAATTAGGCCCAATGCTTGTAACATAAGACTAAACGGCCGAGAGCGTATGAATATTAAGTATGCCGACACTTATCTCTTTCACATAATGTGACAGTTTAATAACTGGCAGTGCATGTGCCTGGTTAATGGCTAGTTAATTTCCTCCACTTAGACAAGTATATACATAGGACTTGGCGTAAACTGTCTGTTTGGACGTATTAGCTGCGTGCCATCGATCTTATCTAGTTCCGTTTTCCGCCGTGTCCCGTGTGGGTGCGACGTGACCGTGACCCACGACCTCAAACTCAGCGTCAAACGTCACGTGTTTTCCCGGTTTTCCGCGGTGTATTAAAATGCTGACTGTAGGCCTACTAGGACGTAGGCCCTACGCTGATTGGTGGGATTTTAATTTAATTAGGATCTACGCCTTGCGCAAATTGTGCTGCGATAAAAAAAACTAACAAACAATTGTTTAGGCCTACTGGGGTTTGCGCGCGTAGGTGGCCCCTCAGGGTCGCGTTTTTCGACGCTTAAAAACCAAGCGAAATTAAAGCAAAGGAAGAAACGTAAAAAAAAATGACGTCATCATCACCGGTTGATCACTCTGCTGCTTACCAATGATGAAAGTGCGTTGATCGGATTTTGAATGCCGAAAAGGCGACCCAGCTGGGCCACCACTAGAGGCCTGACTGATGGGTGCAAATGATGTGAGTGGCGTCCATGTTTGCAGAAGAGACAAATAATAGTCTTTCTTGAATATGCATACTCGAAAAGCAAACACATCGTAAAATGCCCAAATGCTTTTTTTATTAAAGATGAATGTTAGTGGATTAAAGTGGCGGAGCCCCTGGATAAGGAGTAGCGCCTTCAAGGATGACTGTCAGATTTTTATCGAGTCACCCGACGCCTACAACTGAAGGAGAACTGAACTGGTTCGCAAAAAATGAGAATAGGAATGCCATCTCCAAGGGGAAGAAGGGGAAGGGAATGGAAGCGTATTTCTAACTTCACACCCCTTAAAGAACGACAATCACTCCTATCACCTAACTTGTCCGCTTTTCCTGCGCTCGCGTCAGGTTTCTCTGCGAGGATTGCCTGTCGTAGACAGGCTTCCAGACTAGTTTATAAATAAACACTAAACGAATAATGGTATATTAGAAAATATGGTATCTTATTGGATAGTTTTTAATTCTTTTTCTAATCAGACATCTCCCTTTAAAATTATCAACTATAGCCAAATTCATTCATTTCTTACTGCATCAAAAACAACAACTCAACATTGATTAGGCCTTGCTCCGAAGAAATGGCCGGTCGGCGATCGTCTCACCTCTGAACCTGGCTATTCAGAGCTGTCATGGCGTCAGTCATCGGCAGAGGCCTATAGTGCTCAATCCACGGGGTAGGAGGGAGGCGGAGGCCATTGCCACGCCAAGTCCACCTCAAACAGAAATTCAAACTCCAGAGTGAAAAGTGTTGCCCACAGGCTACGTGCGTGAGAGACAATTGAGTGGCCATTCTGGACGGTATGAGATTACACACCTGAGATGTGAGCAGCTTCACCTGAGCAATCAGTGTCGAATAAATTCCTCGTTTAGAATAGGCTATGTGAGTGTAAGCTGACGCTTGAAACGCGAGATGGAAATCGCAATGTTTTTTTTCGTCTCACATTCAAAGGTTTGTTCAAACCTCCTCATTTTTCATAGGCCAATTTTATGGCGCGTTTACATTAAAATCTTAAAGCCGGAATCACTGTGATGCAAATCTAAGGAGCCGTCTCAAGTCAAGACAGGTTTAGCTACTTCTCGTCTATGAAGGGAGATTACAGTCAAAATTCGTAAGTCTCTCTTGATTTGGTTAAAATACCCGGTAGTTTCTAATTTCAGACGCAGAGTCGCGGACCAACCCCCGGACTCGATCCAACCCGTATATGGGTGGGCCCAAAATAAAAATGGAGGCTGGAGAAGAGTGGACTATACAAATAATGGCCACCCAAAGGTCCTTTCCCCTCCCCACCCCCCACATGTCGGTCAATTTCTTACCGTTAACGGTTCCTCATTTGTACGATTTACCCCCTCTGGACCATTGTGCGTGTTTATCCGCCCTTGAAGCTCATTCTAAACATTCGTACAGCTTACGCCTGCTGGCCAGTGCGTTTTAATCGCAAAAGGAGAAGCGGGGGTTTGGGGGTATCTAAAAAAAATGGAAATGTGGGTTCGTATTCAGTGAATTAAAAAAAAGAAGGGGGGGGGGATGACCAAATGGGCTTCAGGGTGGAGTAGGGTTTGCGGGTCTTTCACTCCCACCCAACAACCCCTCTGCATTATCAGTGAACCGCATGCGGGGAACCCATTATACACGTGCTCGTTCGCTCGGTTTTGTCACAAACTTCACAATTACTGTATGCGTGTGTGTTGTGCAGGCTACATGAAGTAGGCCTGAGGTTACACGGGCAACGTTGGGTACACGAATCCCTAACGCTCTCACTCAAACAAGTAAACTATTTTAATGTCTTTTCCTAGAATGGCCATATTTTTTTCTTCTCACTTGTCTTCACACAGTTTCGAACGAAATGTTTTCCTGGAAATTCTCTTTACAAATTAGCTTGCTTTTATAATGCAGGGTAGTCAAAAATTATTCGCAAAATAGCGTAATTTAAATTGATTTAGTTGTTCCATATTTTTCCGGATATTTTACAACCCTAGTCTGAGTGAATCACGTGCTAACGTGCAGCAGGCGAGTAAAATATCCGGAAAAATTCGGTAAAATTATGGAAAAAACGGGGGAAATGTGGTGTGTAACATGTGTACTGATTTCCCCTCTTACGTAGGCCTACTATTTGTTGCATTGGCGTACATGTGACTATTAGTTAAGTCATTTTAATTTTCAATTTTTCACTCATAACATAGGCCTTATAAATTAATACAAACTTTTCAAATTTTGTTATAAGTGGACTAGATGGAACTCATGGAAGCAGCCTTATCGATAGACCTACTAGTTTTATCAGCCAAGATATTGCCAACGCCGTTCTGGTGACAAACCCTCGAGATTAGGCCAGCACCGGTACGGTAAGTGAAAAATTTCAATAATTAATCAGCTAGTAAAGTTAACGATTAACTCCTTTTAGGCCGATATCACTAGGCCCATTGTGTGTTTGAAACTGTATCAAAGGTCTTTTTTCATAAAAAGAGCTTTGATAAGCAATTTATGTCCAGGAATGAATGCATTTTCGCTGGTGATAGAGGTTTGATAGAGCTCCCCTTCAAAAGTTCAAAATAAGTAACATTCTTGTCGATTTCCCCTTTAAAAGTTGTGACTTGTGAGACGAGTTCTGTGGGCCTACAAAATTGTGTATATACACCATGTAAACCGGAAATGAGCTTCGTCTGCTAGCCACCTTAAAAGGAAAACACTATCATTGAGCTAACATTGAGCACCGCAGCGCCCCTAGCGGCGAAAAAGCGAAGCCTAAAAAATTACATGGTGTATATACATGCACGCCGACCCCAATTATATGTAGGCCTAACTACATTATAGATGATGTATGTTTGTGAACCCACCTTAGATAATGACATTTGCGCCGTAGCAAGAGGCTACACACCACCGAGCAAATTGCGAATTCCGCACTCGTTATGCTCAATTAATTATGTTCTGCCGTGTTAAGAGAGAGATAGAGATGGAGCGTTTAACCGGAAGTCGTAGGTTCTGAATTATGCCTAATTAATTCAGCTGTCAAAAGTCAGCTGAAAACCCTGACTAAACGTATGAGAGCCGAGTTGGGATGCATTTGTCCAGGATGGGCCAATGTTGGCCCTAGTTTTCTGACACCAATATAAAACAGTGCGTTGTTTTTTCCCTACAAGAATGTTTTCAACACACTGTTTTGGGGGGGTTTTTTATACATGCGAAACAGAATTGAAGAATTTTTTAATAAAACGCCAGTGTATTGTTTTTTTTAAGAAAGCCCCGCTTTGTTCACACTCGCGTGCAATACTTATTTCTGCAGCCAGAGCGCCGTAATTATAATTTAGAGAAGTTACATTGTAGTTAATTAGTTTATTTATTATTTTGGACAATAAATAAATAAACTGCAAAGTACCGCTTCAGTAGACCTAAGTTAGTTACATCGCCTGCTTAACTCAATATAAATCTCTGTTTGTTAATTATTTTCTCTCATTGATTGTCAATTTGCCATGCATGATGGATGGATGTATGGTAGGGGGTGGGGCGCGGACGTTTCAATTGAATTAATGCATTCACTGCATTCAATGTTGTTGAGGCCCATTAGAAATCACGAATCAGCATAGAACAGCATAAGGAAATGTATTAAACATACAATAGATGATTTAAACATGTACCATGTAGGCCTACATGTATAACAGAATAACAACCAGTAGGCCTATCTCGCTATCTGCTCATCTCTAGATACATTTTTTGATTTATGTCGAATACATTGTACCATTGTGGGCCTATTCACATGTTGGTGCAATCAATTAATGCGATGAGTCATGCAGGCCCTACAATTGTACATGCTTATAAAAGCAGGATTCATCCCCCATGAACAGTGGGACTGATGGGCAAAACTGTTGTCACAGTTCCAGTTCAGTTGACTCTCCCCTCCAGTTTTCCCAGTCGTCGTCGTCATCATCGGTTCATCAACTGATGAGAATGTGATTTACTGGCTCATCCCTCCTCATGTTCAAGCTCGAACTGTCAATCCTCCTCCTATCCCCCCCCCCACCTCCCTGGGTTCAAGCCTTACTGCAGTCCAACACTCGACTCCACCCCAATGCCCATCAATTTTCTGCCTCCCCCACCCCTCCCAATAAGCTGAACAGAAAGAATTTTCTTTCGCCTCTCCTACGCCAGGCTATAATTAATGGGGAGGTCAGCGGCTTTTTTCTTCGTTTTTTGCATTGCTTTGCATGCAACAAACTTTCCACAACAATTTCCTTACTTTCTGTCATTCCCTACTTTCTGTCATTCCCTACTTTCTGTCATTCCCTACTTTTTGTCCTTCCTTGTGACAACATGTTACATTCAAGAAGCTATATCCGATTGTCCGATTGTTATAGGCCCACTGTCGCACGAAGAATTCTTAACGTTGGTATCCCGCTCTCAATGGATATCAGGAAAACCTGGACGCGACCTGAAACTGTGTCTTAACTCCAAAAAGATTACAATGTGATTTGCACATACGAAAGACAGTCTCAAGTCGCCTTCAAGTTTTCCTCAATGAGCCAGCTCAATGAGGCATGGCTTGAGCCGTTCATTTTATTCTCTAGGCGTACGGCCTTAGGGGTTGGCTCGTTGTGACATTGAAAGATTTGAGCCATATGTCTGAGCAGTATGGCTTGAGCCCGGCAATAGGGATACCAGCCTTACACTGTTGTAACCGGTTGTACAATTTTTATCGCGAGGCCCGACAAAAACTTCTGGTCTTCAAACAAAAGGTTGCATGGTAGAAATTGCACAATGCGAATGAAGTCATTTGGGATACGAACCCAAATTTTCAATTGTGTAGAATTTTCTTCAAAGAAGCTTTATAAAAAGTTTAATTTTTTTAGACCACTTACATGTATTTGTTGGTCTTGAATGCAATCAATGTACGGTAGTCAAGTGAAGAAGCCTAATCAAGAATGTTCGTGTATGACAACATCGGTATTGAATGCTTAATGATGGCGTTGTTACCAAACTCGCCAAATATTGCCAAAAGGCGCAACAATGTGACACAATCGCACAGAGTTAAGTCTTCCCAGTTCACCTCACGAATTTGGCAAACAGGAGCGAATCAACAACTGAACAAATACGCGATTGCATTTCCTGTGTGCTCACATCTGAACACCTCACACTCTGCAATGATACGTTTTTTACGTTTCTCACCATATGAAGCGTGAGCAAATCCTTAGGGACCGATTTTTTGGAAAGGGTTCGTCGCGTCGTACGATGCGAATCAAGTCACACGTCCATATATTCAAATATTACAATACCATGACGCCTGGTGTTCAAAAGTCTGCGCATACGGTGGCGCCACCGGCGTGCAATTAAAAATGATGAAATCAATTTCATCGTTTCATGATTTGCACATAAATTTCATTGCAGGCGTAATATTTTGCAGCTATTTTAAGGGCTGAGATTCGCATAGTGCAATTTTTATCGCGCGACGCGACGAAACCGTTTCTCATAAGTCATAGCTTTGATTTGGCCGGCTCTCAAACAAACGTCGTTTGCGTGCGCCAAAAATTGCACAATGCGAATCAGCCCTACTATTCTACTATAATACTTTATGTCGAAAGCGCTGTGTTGAATTATCGGCCTCTCCAAGTTTTCATGATCCTACCTTGAGGATGAGGTGAATGGGCGCGCTGATTTCCGGTCCTTTGTCACGTTCACTTCCGCACATGCTTCCGCACATGTTCATCAACGACATTTTCAGCAATTTGCTTCAGTTTATTTCTGAGTGTTCATTATTATTCCAGAAATTTTTTATTGATGTCGGAGGACCCGCGATATTCCTGAAGTTCTTCTTACTGTGTCTGCGTCCACCCCTTCTATGAAGTCCCATATGACTTCTGTCCAGTGTCAACATCATCCGTGCCGCCGTCGCAGTTGTTGTCACCATTCCTGACGCCGCAACATGATGTCCATCCTTCCAAAACCGTCCAACACTCGAATTTCATTTCAGAATCTCAACAATTACAAACGAACTTCGTTGCCTCTGCTGGGAGAATTATTGGAAGGCGTTTGATAAGGTGCTCGAGGTTTACTTCTGATCAGTCTGCTGTTGCTTACTAATCCTGGCGCTCCTTCAATGAAAACAAAACTGCACATTTCTCATGACGGAGCGCGCCAAAACCAGCCTGGCAGACAGACAGACAGACAAGAGGACTGACAGACGATGACGACAGACAGTCAGTCAGTAACACACGCGCACAGTGCGAAGACGATCTGCCGCACTGTGAAACTAACCGCCGCCGCCGCCGCCAAAAACATGGCGTGATGCAGTGTCTACGCCACCGAACGAAATGTGGGAGACTTGAGATTCATTTTTTTCTTCTGCTCGTACGATAACGCTGTTGTTAGCCCAGAGAGAAACCTGGTTTAGGGGGTGCGCTGTTGGCTGTGTGTGAATGGGGTGGGGGCTGGCCGGGCCAGAGGGTGAAAGACATGGGAGGAGAAAAAAGCGGCGCAACATTCAACAATCACTTGAATGTATGGCACATAAGCGCGCATAAGAGAGCTCCAGCAGAGCTTCAACGAGACAACCCATCCCAAACATGACCTTAAGTTGGAGAAAGAGATTTTTCTTTTTCTTTCTAAATGCGGGCTAGCTCCTCCAAACTTCCTGAAAACTGAGAAGAAAGCAGCAAATGGCGCCAATCGGGTTCGTAGTTCGTGGAATATCGCAGCAGCAGCACCGACCGACCGCCCGCGTCTCAACTTCCAGAAAGCCCGCGCTTTTCGTCTCTTTTTCTTCAAAATGGCCGCCGCCGCCATCTTTATCAATTGATCTCATCTCATTCGCTTAGCTGTCATTCAGGCCTACTGTGCATCTCTCAAAGCTTGGTATATACATGTAGATCCCAACGACCAACAAAAACAAACAAGGTGCCCCCCCCCCCCCTGGTTTACAGTATGATTGATGCAGCTCACGCTGGTGTAAATTTAAGAGATTTTCAAGATGCTGGATTGCAAAATGCCATTCCAATTCCAGAATGCCACGTTTTAAAATTTAAATCGTGCATGACTTGCATTGAGCCCCGCCATAGGCCTGCCTACACACGATACACAATTAGGCCTACATGCATTTTGATATATACGTTCAAACTGGGTTGGACCAACTGTGTTGGTCAAACACAATTTGATCCAGTTTTGCGTTGAGAAAAACCCTAAACACTATATGGATTGGTCTTATCCCTTAAAGTCTATTCCATGCATTCAAGATTGGTATCCCTAAGGGTTATAACTAACGCTGAGCAACACTTGTAACAGAC
>JAQIYI010001748.1:0-10996 GCA_034700265.1 Polyzonium germanicum
ATATATTACTTACCAACAAACAAGAAAACAGTCAGTTGAAATTGTTGAATCAGGCAAACTGGCAAAGACTTCGCCAGTGAATAAATCAGCAGAACACTGTGGGCCGCCATTTTGCCGATATTGATGTCATAATGGTCACGTGATCGCAGTTATTTTGGCTTCAATTTTGTCTGCAGTGTCTATTCTATTCTGTAGTCGTAGTGGCGCTACACTCGACGCCTTGGAAACGTCATATCCTCTTCCAGGTAATTTTGCAGCGTTGCCAATACAACCATGCACCAACATATGAAAAATCCCTAGAGAGAAACGGGATAAACCCAAGTTAATAAATTACTAGAAATTAATATACTCGTAGGTAAAAGTTGGTTTAAAAAATAAAACAGACTCCAATTAAAATTTGAATGATTAAAAATAGAAAAGAAAAAAATTTAATTTAAATTTGGCAAAAGCTTAATAATCAAAATTAATAATCCTGGGGATTTAGAAAAGCGCCAGCTCGGTCACACTGTCAACGCTTCACTAAAAAGAACCCCGAGTGATCTACATTTTTCGTGTATTGCGTTTTTGTTTGTTGTTTGATGAAATCCGTCAAAGATTAATCGTCCGTCATCCGCGTAGTTTCGATCGTTTTTTGCGTGGAACTTGGAGTTTCACGATGAGCGCCGAACAACGTAAGCGATGCGTTCATTTTCGCCTGAATTAATATTTTCCAAACTGGCTTATTTTCACTTTCCGATCGACACTGTTTGCCCTGTCTGAAAATCATCTGTTTTCGTTATTTGCAGCCTACCTCGGGAGTCGGATCAGTTTGATCTCGAAGAGCGAAATCCGGTAAAAAATAAATTATTATCGAATCGATCCAATTTATTACTTAATTAATTCGATTTAATTGATTTGTGAATTTGGCAAATAAACGTAGGTACGAGGGGATTCTTTACACCATCGACACGAACGAGTGCACTGTCGCCCTAGCTAAAGGTCAGTGCAAGGTGGGATGTGGGAGGAAGGTAGGGGGGGTTTTTTTACATGTCAAGTGTATTCTTACGCTTTGACTCATGAATTATTATAAAAATGTAACATAAAATTCAATTAAAAATCAATCTTAAGAGGACTAGCCATTTTAGTGCTCAAATTCTACTCATAGACTGATTAAATTTGAGCATTTACGCGTCTAGTTAAAATTCCTAGTCAGTTAAATGCGTAGCACTAAATTGAAAACACGGATTTTAGACAAATTATGCCTAATTGTGCAGGGTTCATCGGTCAAAGCGTTCTAAATTAGCCAAAACCTATAAGTCATGAATTTAATCAGCTAGTTAAGGCCATTAATTACGCTTTATTCTAAAAGACCGCCTACGCCTCATTAAAAATTATAAAAATAAATTTAGGCCTACGGTAGGCCTATGTCTAGTGGCATGCTCGCACCAGTAACACTTACTCATTGTATACCTACCGGTACTCAAATTTAAGGCTGTTTAATTCGTATATTTGCGGCCAACAACCTTTCCGCACTCGTGTAAGCTCTGCAAGCAGAGGTAATTTTACAATGCAGTGCTTGGCTTCAATTAGTGAGCCCTAGATTGTTAATTTCCCCACTTGCTTGCATACGTTTGCGACTTTTCGTGGACGGCCGAATAATCTCGGTTCATCCATTGCAACAACGAAAACTGTTTCGAAGCAAACGAAAAGTAGGCTAAGATACTAAAACTGCACTTTATTTTTTAGTTCTACATGTACGGTTCAATTAGGATATGGGTTGATTCTGACGGCAGGTTTTATCGTGCAACTGGCCGCAGTCTTTTTGTTTGATCACTGGACAAACAAGTTACATCAAATATTCGGTCGGGTAGCGCGATAAAAGTTCTAGAGCCGGCCCTAGATAAAGATTTTAACATGAATCACGAATTGGGAAGGATGTTAATTGGTTGACTTATCCAGAGAGGCCTACACTATTGTAGAAATACCTCTGAAGTACCGGTAAAAATAAAAATTTGCAAAACTTTAAAAACTAGCCGTTTAAAGAGCCAGAATTAAAATCTGAAATATGACCATTACTGCATAGTCTTAAAATAAATGTAGTCGGATCAGTTTGATCTCAAAAAGAGCGAAATCCAGCATAAAGTTAAATTAATATATCACGATCCTATTTAGTGTAGCCTACCAAGTTCTATAGGCCAATCCTCGCAAAGATGTAATTTAAAATTACATTCTGTGCATTGTTTTGTCAAACACAATAAGTAGGCCCAAGCCTTGGTCAACATGTATTATTTGTTAGTAATTTGCAACCTTGTATTCCGCACCAGTTCGCTCATTCGGCACCGAGGATCGTGTGACCGATAGACCAGTTGCGCCCAGAGATGAGGTTTACGAGTACATCATCTTCCGGGGTCCTGACATCAAGGACATCCGCGTGTGCGATCCGCCGAAGCCGCCTCCGCCGCCGCCGATCGGGTTGCCCAACGATCCCGCCATTCTCCAACACTCGATGGCGATGCCCAGTTCGTCCGCTGGCTTTCCGCTCGGCTTTAAACAGTCGTTCGGACCGATAGGCGGACTTTCCTACCAAACGTATCCAGGGCCGATCATGCCTCAAGTCCAGCCGTTCTCCGCCATTCCGCAACAACAGCCGCCGCAGCAGCAGCAGCAACAGCAGCCACAGCTGCCAGTCGCCGCTCCCAGTAAGTCTTAGAATCTAAAAATAATTAGCGAAATAATTTAACGTTTCCTTGAAATAATTTTTCCAATTAATCAAAGGTGCTCCTGCTTCTGAGTCCACTGGATCCAGAACGACGACTCCCACCAAGAGGAAAAGTCCGACCATGGATCAGGGAACTCAGGTTTCAGGTAAATAGTTATTATTTTTTTATTAAACTAGGCATAGAATTGTTTGTAGTTTTGTAAACAATAATTTTTAGTTCACAATCGCTTAAGAAAACAATTTTCACAGTGAGGCTCACAATTATTAATTAAAATTTAAGTGTTAACGAAACACTATATAAATATTAATTTTAACGATGATTTAATTCGGACTCATTTCCTATTAAGAAATAATTTAAACCAGGATTATGATAAATATTTCTTAAAAAGAATTAGCTCTTGTTTAAAAAACTTGTTAAAATTATTTTTTGGGGTTTTAACAATTCAATTATAAATGCGTGAATAAACAAAATTAACACCAGTACTTGAATTGAAAACGTTTCAGGTCTTGGCTTAAGCAGAGACAATCGCAGGAATGATCCTCGGCAGACTCAGCGGACATTAACTGGACCTCGTGGAACCGGTGGTGGTGGTGGGGGAGGAGGAGGCGGATTAGGAGGAAGCGGAAGCGGGAGCGGCGGTGGCGGAGGAGGTGGTGGCCGCCAAATGGGCTGGGGTGGACAAAGACAACAGCAGCTTCCGTCACAGTCACAGCAGCAGCAAAATCAGCAGCAACAACATACACCTCAGCAGCAGCAACAACCACAACAGGGTTACGGCGCTCCTGGAGCTGGAAGAGGACGTAAGCGTAACTAATTTGAATCAAGTAAATCAAACCTGAATGTTAATGAGATCTTGATGCCGTTAGGTCCTCGTCAGAGGAACGTTGGAATTGGCGGAGGGATCAGCGGTCAACAGGGTCAAGGACAGCAGAGTCAGGGTCAGCAGACTACTGGTACAACACCGCGTGGCGGAGGCAATCAAGGCCAAGGCCGTGGTGCCAACCAAGGCCGACCACGCTCACAGACCACGTTGAACTTCCCTGGCGAGTACGACTTCGAACAGGCTAATGCTGAATTCCAAGAATTGGAGAACCAGTTCGCTAAAGCGAAAATTAGTAAGTTCTTAAAGCTGGGTTAACTGATTTGCTAGGCGCATCAACTTGGTTTAATTAACAATTTTACTTGGCTTACTAACGTGAAGAATATTTGTTGTAACCTCGCCTTCAGTTAATTTTAATTAAATTAAATGCGAATATTTGTCCATGCGAGCCCAAATAAAGAAATGAAAGTTTCAAAAATTTGGATTTTCTTTATAATTTTCCAACAGACGATAAACGCGACGATTCTGGCAACGAGACTGCTGCTGGTGAAGGAGAACCGGAGGAAGATCCCGTGTTCTACGACAAGGCCAAGTCCTTCTTCGATACCATCTCTTGCGAGGCCATCGAAAGAAGCAGAGGGTTGGTATTTTATTTTCCAAAATAAATTATTCCTTGCCATTAATTGTCCGAGCAAGTTGTAGCAGAACTCGTGAGCTTCGATTCTTAAGCATGACTCGTCGCACGTTCGATAATTTTAGTTATGGTCGCATGTGTGATAATTAATTTTATTAGGTATGCGCCTCAAACCAGATACTTTACTGTATTATTTTTTGCATGTTTCAATGATAATTCGCACCGGTTTATTCACGAAAATTTGTCAAGAATTTCCTAATCGTTGATGCGAAGTCGTTACTTTTCCTACTACTTGCAATGTTCGCAGTAATTCTTCATTGTTAACGCTGACTTATTTACCTAGGGCTTTCAAGCGACCAGACTGGCGTCAAGAACGCAAGCTGAATGTGGAGACGTTCGGCGTCGAGACCAACTACAGGCGTCGCGGATTTCGAGGAGGCCGCGGTGGATTTCGTGGCGGTCGTGGTGGTTACTACGGCAGAGGTGGCGGCGGTCGATACCGTGGTCGTGGAGGCCAGCAGATGGGATTCCAACGATCGTCCGGGCAGCAGCAGAAGGAGATTACTCCTACACCCGGTCGCGTCCACCCCAATGATCTCATCGCCAGCGCCGGAAGTCATCCGCTAACCAGCAATAAAGGAACCAACTGGTGAACCTGAAACTCGATAATTACCAACACATTCTTTATTTCATTTTTAAAATGGCGCATTACCCACCTAGTTAACCAACCCATTTTCATTGATTTTTTTAAGTTTTTTTTTACTGCGAATTTAAGGAAAGATTTAAAGTTTTTTTTACTAGAATTACGTGAGCTAATCAAGTCACCAATGAAACACCCTTTGAATGAAAAATACCCATTTTTTTAACTTATTTTTTTGTTTCTTCTGTATAGTATAAAAATGTCTCGTACCACGTATTACGAAAAATAACGTCAAGGGTGCATTACAGTAGAAAGCTAACTAAGGTAACATTTTTCGTTCACATTTTGCAATTTCATCAAATCCTTGTCTTATACTTTCAAAGACTTTTTTTGCTGAGTCCAGCACAAATGCTCTTTCTGTTTGCAATGTCTTTTCTGAATGCCTGAATAAGAATTTAGTAAGTGTATTCAAAGAGACTTGCTGCAGCAAAAAGTTTAGAAATTTGTGAAATCTCTAAACGTAACTAATTATTTTTGGTTTTTTTTTAAATGTTTTTGACCAAAGTTAAATGGCGGAAAATAATAATGCAAAAGCATAAGTTTCTTTAAAATCTATTTTTATGTATAATATTTGAATAATAAATAATAGGCCCAATTTCGATTATTTTCATACAAAAAAGTTAGTTTAAAGGATTTGCAAAAAAAAAAAACATTTTTGAGAAATTAAAAAAACTTTCTGGCCTTATTTGTGTGTTGCTTCATTCTTTTAGATTTTTCAAGTGAATTCCCTTGATTCTAAAGTATTTTCACTAGATAAAATATTTTAACTAGATTTTCAAGTGATACAGCGTGACCTGCATTTTTTCTACAATAATACCAGAAAACGTGTCCCAGTACGGTCGTCGACATTGATAAATGAAAACAAAAACATTTTCTTTCCAGCAGTTTAAATAAGACAGTAAGACAGGATAAGCTAGTCGTTAGACAACCACACGCTTAATAATGACATCATTTCAAATCATTTTTAAAATATCACTGCTTGACCACTAGCCAGAATAATTTACGGCCTGGAGTTTATTTTTACGCTGGTAGCTTATCCTGTAATGATAAACGTAACTGAGGATTGCGCGATTACGCTGCAGATTAATTATACGAGGATCACGCCGAAGTAGTGTGACGTAAATATTTCAACGCTTCAAAGCTGCTGATGACAGCACGATGATTGGGTTGCTGGCTGGGTATAAAGCTCTCAGTATAAAATAGGTGCGCTTAAATTTACTGGAAATTGCACAGATGCACCATGGGAACCCGAAATAAGTGGCTATCGCAACAACGCATAAGCATAAGCGTAGGCCTAATTTATAGAATGTAAAATTAAAAATAAATAAATTATATATGGTGAAATAGTGCCAAAAAGGTTCAGATTTGTGGAAAAGGTGCAAAGTTGGAAGAAGAAAAAACGATCAAGATCGTGTCAAATCGCGCGTGGTAAAATAAAAAGGTCCTTTTAATCCGGTCCTATGTTAATGCTTTTTGGGCCAGTTTGAAAGCATATGTGAGACCCCTTTCCCTAAACAAATTTAAGCTTGTAAGCAAGAAATTTCATCACGACGAGGTTTTATTTGTCAATAAAATACGTGTATAAACCTTAAGGATAAAGCTGTTTTAACATGGACGCACAGCTTGCGAATTTTCAGATGAAATTCGCATCGGACATTTTCCAATCATGAAGTGACGATGTAGGACCATTTAAGATAGCGTCCTGACCTGTACGGAGTGTAGTTCGTACTGAACTGTGATGTCTTGTTGGCGCAGCAGTCGAAGAGGACGCAGCGAGAGTTAAACAGTTAAATTTGCGGTTGCGAATGCATTTGCAATTGTTCAACGCGTATTTTCGGCAACTTTATCGAGAATTCGCAGCCACGTGCAAGACAAAACTGGTTTACGTGATTCAAATTCGCAAGAGTTCACAAAAATATTCGCTCAAAATTTGTCCATCTGAAACCAGCGTAATTTCATCTTTTAACAAGCTCTTTTCCTATAGGCCAAATTAGGCGCACATCAAAATTAGGTGGAAAAGAATTCTATATTTTTTGTTTAATATATTTAATTTTTTTAGATGCAGGACATTGTAATCGGCACATGCTACCTTCACTCCGAAATTATTACCATCAATACACATAATTACCTTCTTCAAGTGTTTATACATTGGCTATACTTTTACTTTTTTCTTCGATTTCTTCTCTTTGGCGCTGTCGAAGAAGTCTTCAAACAGTCGCTTTTTCCTGTCGTTGTTGGTCTGCCACTCAGTCCACTCGTCCGGCCGCCTCTTGAAAAGCGAAACCGCGTACGTATTCAGCGCGTACGCTCCTATAGAATCAACTCTGAGTCGTTCGTCGCTTTCGGCCAGCTCTTCCACGATGAGCACCTTTTGCTTGGTCTCGGCCACTCTCCAGAGTGCCTCGAGGCATCTGCTTCCGAACTTGCCGCAAGCCAAGTTCACGAAGCAACCCTATTAAAAAAAAACGAACGATAAAGTATGAGAATGGAAACTACCGTGGCAGCTTTAGATTCTAAACTTTTAACCTTGAGTTGATGAATGACGTTGGCCCGGCTTTTCAATGAAACCGTGTCGCTGTGCACTAAAGCGTCCACAACGTAAGAGCCATATGAGCTGCAGAATAATTTTTGAAGATCCTTTTTGGGCGTCTTAATTAGATTATTCACTACCTGAAAACAAGTAAAGAAATCCCTCAATAAAGAACAATCTTGGTTAGACTGGTTTCACATGGACGAATTATTGCTGCGAATTATTGCCCGTTAAATTCGCATGCGACCTCACCATATGAGCTGGTAAGAGCTGTGACAAAAAGTGGTTACTGTAGTTAAAAATATAAAATATCACGTGTCCGAATTCTCATTCGAAGTCGCATGCGATTTGGCCATAAAGCATGCCGGGAAAAAAACTGCAACCCAGTACAGGGTGTGGGCAATTGGCATGCGACGGCCGTCGACGGTTTGGACATTGTATGAGAATTTGAACTCATGAGTTCGGAAACTCGTACATGTGAAACCGGATATCTTTATAGGGTCTAACATTTTTCGCTCACCTGATGCGTGTTCTGAAAGCGCAGAATATTCTGCAACAAAACCGAACCGTGATAGTTGACGCTCATAGCTGACCGTTCGTCCTCCGACAATTCTTGCCATTCGTCGTAAGAGACGAGGTGCGCTACGAGCAGCACGAAATGAGCTCTGCGCTCGTCGGATTCGTCACATTTCAACAATTGGGCGAGGTTGGTCAGGAACTTTGCTTGACACGTCGTAAGACGCACGCAACTTTCGCTCATGCTTGTCAAAATTCCAAAATGACCCTCGTTTGAGATCACCCTCCAACTGTTTTCCAGCTCCGCATAGATTTTCTCAAACTGCCGCAAAAAATAGAAAAAAAGAACACGTGTTGGCAAACTATTTTACAATATTTACACCATTTGTAATAAATTGTTCTTTTATAAAATCTAAAATTCTTATAAAACTATTGTCGCCATGCAGACTGATTTAGTTAACTAGTTAGGATAGTAGTCATGGAGTCCACGTAAAAGTATCTCGTGAAACGTCCGACATGTAACTTGAAAGAATTGAACTTTTATTTAATTGCACGTGATTTTACTTAAATTTAAGAGGTTGACGACAATAGATCACAAGCACTCGCCCAATAGGCTAACATCGATGATGCCATTAAGCGTACAATTCTAGTTTAATCCTAACAGTCCATCACTCGCTCGGACAATTGACAAAAAATTAAAAAGCTTGCTTAAAAAATATAAACTCTTAATTGCACAAAAATAATCGTAAAAGTAAGACATTCATTTAGCAAAATAGACTAGGCCTAATCCTAACGAATAAAATTAATTGTCCGAGCGAGAGAAAGACTATTATCAGAATCAGATACGGCGCTGCGTCGTCTCGCCATTGTTTTCGGGGTTCTGCGGAATTACTTTAACTACCACTCTTTACTGTTTTTATTACAATATTTGTTGGGAATATCAATAAACTGGATTAGATTGGAGACTGGAGAAATATGTTTTACATGTAATTAGATTTGAGAGGGTCTCCACTCTCCAATTTAAATTAATAAGTTCAGATACTGAAAACTAAAATTTTAATCTCTTAGGCCGCTGAGTAGGAAAAAAAAAATATCTAATTGACCTAATGTTTATCTCGAATTCGACACGATGTAATACGATATGCGAAATGAAGAGGTTTTCGGACACGGTCCTGGTATTCGCCAGATATTTTTAACCAGTGATCGATCATCACCTAACAATTACAAATTTTGCACCCGCACTTTATTATTGTATGTCGCATACAGGATTCGAACCGAAACCCGCTAGCGCAGACGCGTTACGTGGTAATGGCAGTATCACAGTTTTACGAGTGCTCCAGAAAGTTGCAAAA
The DNA here is from genome assembly GCA_034700265.1 of Polyzonium germanicum. NCBI lineage: Eukaryota > Metazoa > Arthropoda > Diplopoda > Polyzoniida > Polyzoniidae > Polyzonium > Polyzonium germanicum. The sequence goes on from JAQIYI010001748.1 coordinate 9,252, forward strand.
AAACACCCATTTCAGAGAGTTTGTAAATCAGGTGGGCCTATTTATGGTCAGATTTCATGGTGTAATAAATTATAAAAAAAAATATAAGCCTGCTTAATCATAAAATTTTACTAAAGTAAATTTTTCGTAGCGTGCCCCTTTAAAAAAATTTCAGAAATATGGCTTGTATTTTTAAAGAAGAAATAAATTTTCAAAAAGGATAAAAACAATTTTGCATCATCCTAAATCACTAGTGCGTGGCCGGCTCTGTGAGTCGGCTCAAAGAAAGGTCGATCAGTAGGCCTACCGTAGAAGAATTGTTGAAATGTAAATAGAGTAAATGTGTTCTCCATTTGAAAAAGCTTTTCACTGAGCCGGGTACTTAAGTAGTGAGTACGGTAGTGTACTTAAGTAAGTGAGTGTTTCGGAGAATAAAAAACTCACCAAAGGTTTACTCTGGCAGTGTTTTAGCATCTGTTGGACGACAAAATTTGCCCTGGAATTCACAGCTAGCTCCTCGAGTTTACCCTTGAAATTGTGTTTGAAGATTTTCTCGAAGAGCTTCGGCGTCAACACCTCGATGATCTTTTCTATGAGATGAGCGCAGTTCCGATCAGCCGAGTTGACGATGAGACCGCCTTCTAACGACGATAGCGATTCTAACAGCGTGTTCACGAATTGTTCGCAAGAATCTGCGTTGAATGCAGACAGCGCCAACGTGGTGGTCTGCAGGACGGTGGAGGAATGCGGATCTTTGATCAATTCTTCCAGATGAGCAAACAAACAAAAATATTAGCCACGTATTTAATTAAAAAGGATCATTATTGATGTCATAGGTTGGCATCACTACTGCGTTTAAAGGTGGTCGAGTCTCAATAGAAAAAAAAAATCAGAAGTATTAAATGAAATATTTCTTTCGTAGGGCCTACTTTTTGATTTTGTTTTCCAAAACTTTGATTGTTTAATATTTACAATTATTTCTAACAATCATGGATTCAAATGGTAAGATTAATGCGCCAGCACGACTAGTGCGTCATAATAATGTAATGGCAGCTGAGCGAGCGCTGACTTCGCTACGTTGAGTAATACTCAACGAGTTTTGAACACAAAAACAAAGTGACCTCAGCCCAGTGCGTGCTTTTCAACAGGATTACAAAAGAAAAAATTATTTGAAGTCGGATTATTTAAGGACGCATCGTAGATTTTCTTTGGTTTTCAGATTTTTAGTAAAAAAATATTTCTTTCAGAAAATAATCTTGAAAAAGCGAAAATCTAACAATGATTCAAGCCTTTTACATGCAAGTGAGCTCACAGAAAGTTGACGCACGAAAAAGCGCGTAATGCCTAAGCGCGAAACGGAAAAAAAAACCGCATTTCGCAACCAGGTATTTCACGTTTATTAATGTAGGATTGTAGGGTGTTTGTCCTGTTCCTTGGTCTGTATGGAACTAGGTCCTAGGGGTCTGTAATTGGGTCCATGTGACCTGTTGACCCCTACTTCTATCGACATCATAATCAATCCATATAATCACATGCAACCAATAAAATTAGCCTGAGCCTGCTGAACTTTGAGAGCTGGCTCACCAAACCGGCTGAAATTGGTTTCACCGGTCCACCGCTTGGGGGCACCCATATATATATTTGGACTCTACTCGGTGAGTGGAGTAAAATGACATGACCTTCAGCGTGCGCAGAGGTCAAACAAAAAAGTTGCTCAATACGGCTCTTACCCTAGAGGGCACAAACAACTGACAATTTACTTCGAG
>JAQIYI010001749.1:0-10996 GCA_034700265.1 Polyzonium germanicum
TCTAAACTCAACTAAGTCAGGCGCTGAGTCGAGGACTAGTGATACGGGCCTTAAGCTCATGCTTCAAGCTGTAATTGAACAAACTTTGAGCTCTTCTTGGCTAAGTGAGTAAAGCATAATTTCCCTTTGTAATTTCCCTATGAGTGGAGGTACGATTCATGCATATTATCCATCCACTTTATTGTTACGGTAGCTCTCCAAAGCAAATTCACCATTGATATAGGCCTAGAGGCAGTACCCGGTATGTGTGAAGTGTGGAAAACGCTGTTATTTTTAATAAAACAAGAAAAAAAGAAGATAAAACTCGATTCAGGTGGCAGCCCAACTTGAGTCGGCGACTCAGCGCAGCTAGCAGGGATTCCGGCAGCGACAAATTTAAAGGATCTCGCATTAAAAGTAGGCCGCCAGGAAGTTTTTGCCATGAATTTCCTTTGCCGGAACGAAATTCGTTCCATAAATGCTGTTTAATACCTACCACTACAGATGCCTGGATAATCACAGCCGCATATCTTTTGCGAATTTATTTCGTTGTTGCGAACGCAAATCGTGCAGAAAGTCTTTACCAATCACCTGCCGTTCCACCTTTCACATGAAATCTACCATTTTTGGTAGTCAGAATCACCACTAAGACTAGTCGCTATCTTTGACCACGGTCTTACATACAGGTCTGGAAACTCCCTGGATTTTCCAGACCTGTATGTAAGACCGTGTCTTTGACTTATGGGTAGGCCTATTAAACATTCAACTAAGGAAATGCAAGTAACAGAAACAAAAAACTACAACGCAAAACTTGAGTATAAGTCGAGCCAAAACGTCTTATACCGTTTAATGAACATTGATAGGGCGATTACGCCCCTAAATGTATTCTCCATACCCATTTAAACGTTTATTAAATTCCGTGCACTGTCTTACATACAGGTCTGGAAACTCCCTGGATTTTCAGTAGTGAGGGAAGGGTACCTCTTAGCGAAGACCTGTTCATACTTAACCTTGCGGCCGCTCGATGTCGCTGCGATCGCGGGACGAAGTATCGAGCACCGTGGTATCGAGTGATTGAGTGATGTTCCAACGTATCGAGCAGGTCTTATATGTAAGACCGTGCTCGATACTTCGTCCCGCGATCGCAGCGACATCGAGCGGCCGCAAGGTTAAGTATGAACAGGTATTCGCTAAGCGAGACAGAAAATCCAGAGAGTTTTCAGACCTGTATGTAAGACCGTGATTCCGTGTTCCTGAATACCGTCTTCACTACAATATTGAGGTATTGGAAGGCGTTCACGCGCGCTCTAGAAAAAGCGACGTTGTTGAACATCCGGTTTACGCTCGCATTTTTGGTGCGCAAAGCATGATGGAAATGTGCACTTACATGTAGCCTAAATCAATCATAGCCTCCTAGGAGGCTATGGCTCAATACGGCATTCAATCCACCTCTGTTCTGTTCAGACCGCACCTGTATTAAATATTAAATTTCGTGTTCCTGAATACCGTATATTTAGGCATTTGAAGGCGTTCACACCACAAATGTGTAATGCCGTAGTAACGCGGCCACTAGAAGAAGCGCCGTTGTTGAATATTATGTTGGCAGGCGACGCACTCGCATTTTTAAGTTGGCAGACCACGCGCAAAGAATGATAGGAATGTCCACTTAGCTGAGTACTGTATTAAATCCACCACTTTAGCAGGACTAGCTATTACGGTATTGAATACGGATGTGGTGTGCGTCCTTACTGAACATGGTATTGAAACGGTATTATTATATTTTTTTATTATTATTATTATAATTACGCCGACAAAAGGCCGAGGCCTGTGACGTCAGCCATAGATGAAACTTTAGACTTAGTACCAGATAGTGATAAACAAAGTAAAGTACAGTTAGTTTGAAAGGATGACGCGGGTCATAGGTTCAACAGTTTGAATGTGAGACATAACGTTCAGATTATTTAGATCACGCGCTGTGCGAACAAAAAATGAGTACGAGCGAGCGATGGTTCTTGCATACGGAACACTTATTGACGGTACATAAGAGGAACGAGTGGGGCAAGAATGAACCCTAAAAGCAAAAAGTGAGTGATCAATACAGCTATCGCCATTAAGAATTTTCATTGCCAAAGAACAACGGAGGTTCGTGCGGAGGAATGTGCAAACGAGGGCACTAGAGCTCGCGTTGGGATCATAGTTCCCACTAATAAATCGCGCAGAAGTTTTTTGTACACGCTCGAGTGCCCTCTCACTTGTCAAAGTACCAGGGTCCCAAAGCTGCTGCAGCGTATTCTAGAGATGGCCGTATTAGAGTAGTGTACAAATACGATTTGGTTTCCACATCACACTGGGCGAGGTAATTCCCAAGTACTTAACTTTTAAAGCATTCGCAAGTAATACATCAGAAATTGTGTAACTACGGGGAAGAACTTGGTGCCTATTTGTAAGGGTCTGGCACTTTAGAGCGTTTAGCGGCATTTGGTTAGAAGATGACCAGTCAGAAATGACATCAAGGTCTTGTTGAAGTCTAAGGTGATCTAAAGAGGAAACGATAGGCATATAAAGCACACAATCGTCTGCAAATAGGCGGACCGATGCGTGCTTTATGTGTTCTGAGATGTCATTTATGTAACACAGGAATAATACAGGGCCTAAGACAGAACCCTGTGGAACACAGGAGGAGACAGATAGCCATGATGATTTTTGCCTCTCTTAAGATAACTCGTTGGTATCTGGAAAGTAAGAAACTGGACAGGGACTCCTGTAGTAAAGGCGGAAAATCGAAACACTTGAGCTTCATAAGCAGACGATCATGGGGCACTTTGTCGAAAGCTTTAGCGAAGTCCAAGAAAATAGCATCAGTATCGGTCCCAACATCCAGACTCCGAGTCCAAACATCCAGGCACAATATCAGCTGTGCTTCACAGCTGTATTTTTGCCTGAACCCGAATTGGAATTTTGATAGAAGGTTATTTGTTTCGATGTGCTTGTATATACTGGAACTTAGAATGTGCTCATATAGTTTTGAGAAGATACTCATTTGAGAGATAGGACGGTAGTTCGCTGGATCGGAGCGGCTCCTCGCCTTGAATACCAGAGTAATGTTAGCCAGTTTCCGTGATGAGGGGAGTATGCCCTGTGCGTAAATCCAACCAAAGATATCAGAGAGAGGGGTAGCAATTTGGTCTACCACATTTTTAAGGAAGATGGGGCAATCTCGTCAGGACCGGCTGCCTTCCCACTATCGAGTTTTAGTATAAGACTTGCGATACCAGGTGTACTAAACAAAATATTTGGGAAAAGCGTTTGGCAAAGTTTCAATATTTGTGCCATAGTCGATACGGCTTGGGTTGATGAGCGCTTAGAAAACACTGAGGCAAAGTTGGTATTAAAAACGCTAGCACACACAGATGCATCTCAACATGTTTGGCCATCGTCACTAATCTGGAGGTTCGTCACTCGCGATTTAGAAGAACGATATGAGTTTACGAACTTCCAGAACTTTTTTGGCTGCTTGGGTAAGTTATTACATAAGTTTTCTAAGTATAATTTGTGGTTAAGATTTATCGATCGTTTAGTATCCCTCCTCAGTGCTGTGAAAGTCTTCTCGTGGGGGCACAAGAGCAAGCCCTGCCCATGTCATAAGCTCTTTTCTTTGCTCTCGAATTAGTGCATATATACAGTCATTATTATTAACATATATAAAAGACATTTTTTTTCTTCAATGTGGACTTCACACAAAAGAACTTTTTTTGTTCTTCTTGTTTTCGAATGAAATATTTTTAAATAGCTCTGCTTGAACGGGTTTATAGTCAGGTCAGCCAAAACAATTGTTTTCTCCGTAAATGACCCGGATTTAGACACTATTTACGAGTATTTTTGGCATTATACGTGTACCTCCCCCGTGCATTCACATTATTTCTGTTTCTAAAACAAAACAAAAAACAATGTGACTTCATGGATTTTCCCTTTCAAAAAAAAATAAATTCAAGCCTATACATCTGTTAAAAATTTGATTGTGTTTTTTTCTCTCGAAATTTCTGTTTTGCTCGCTCGTTCGAGATGGAGTGGAAAACCGGAATATGATACTTCCGGTTTTTGCAAATTAACGTGAATAGGCCTTGGCTTTGCTTGCAGCGCGAAATCAAATAAAAGCCTGGCTAAACTACTGGACATCGTTAATGAGTCGTTAAAATGCCCTACATGTTTGCTCAATTTTTCTGAATATTGAAATGCAATATTAATTTTTATTCTGGAAAAACCATATGCATGTACTGTAGAAGGGCGGATAGGCCTACTTAATTGGAACTAGTTTTTCATTTATGTTCAGGTGAGAGACATATTTACATACATATCGCCGCTATGTTAGCTATATCTCGGACAGGTTAATTTTTATTTTAAAAATTTCTCTGCAAAGTGTGTCAAATGCGCAACTAGACTAGTGTCCTCTGGGCACCATGCAGTCGGGACACAACTATCTAGATATTCCAGCATATTGCAGGTGATTCATTGTTTTTTTTTCTTCTCAAAAGTTTTATTGGAGGTCAGGTTTGTCCGGCAAACAAAGCCCACTTAAAGAAACCGGACTCATTTCAAGTGGCGCTATGGTAATATACCAGTTTTTATGATCCAGAAGTGTAGACGCCAAAACTAGGTCTCGCCAACATAATTTAGCGTGGACGCTTGAGGAGGCTTAAAGAATCTACATATATAGAAATCTAGCATGAAATCATGCAGGAGGGGAAATTGGGATTGAATTTATTATTAAATATCGATTTGATTAAATGAATTTTGGCAGATTTTTCCAAGACCTATCCGTAAATGATGCTGAATTCCATTTGGAAGTATATAATTAATTACGAGATTGAATTATCGATGCTGGAAGTTAATTTTAATCCTAATTAATGAATTAGGAAATAAAAGTTCAACAATCTATTTATTGAATAACTAACTTATTAAAATAAGCTTAACTTGGATTTTTTAATTAGGCTTACATGTACATGTATATGTAACCTCTTAGTATGCATACTATTAAATGTTCGAGCGAGTATGGCATTACAACTTTAACGGAGAGACAATATTATTGCAAATTGTGGCTCCATCTTGGACAAAAGCAAAATTCTGACAACACACTTAAATATTACAGTAGATCAAAATGCGAAAAAAGAGTATTGTCAAATGGTGAGAAGAGTTTTGTTAAGATTTTTCAAAGTTTTAAAGACAAGTTTATTTTTCGCATTTTTTATGGGAAAAGACTTAACTGTGTTGTCAGAATTTTTATTTTGTCAACAATGGAGCCACTATTTTAAAAAACGAGCTTTAAATTAAATAGAAAGTTAATGCCTACGTGTATCTAGGCTCTGTCAATGAACGTAATACAAATAATGTTCACGCGAGCATGGCATGTCGATGTCTAATAATTAAATACATTTTAAAATAAATGAAATTATTACATATGTAAGTCTCACACTTACATCCGACTAGCAGCAGTACTCCAGTGACGTGAAGCAGTAGCATCTTTGGAAATCTTTAGTCTGGTGAAATGTATAAAATGAATCTGGTGGTGGGACTCAGCTTAGCTATGATCAGCTAGGCGATTTCTTGATGGCTGTCGTGCAGATTCGCGACTCGTCTCTTAAGTATAAAAACTCCGAATTTTGCTCCCTTTATATATAAACGATGGTTGGCATGGGCTGCGATGCGATTCCAGGTAAAAAAATTAGATTTAGGCCGACGACGATCAGAATTTCCACGATCAGCCAATGAGAGATCGCGTCGCTAGCAGTCAGCGCTGACGCTTTGCGGCCAATGGCGCGAATCAAGATGGCGTCCGTTACGTTTGCATGCGACGGCGTCTAGTGTTTTAACCTGTCAACTGCGTCGTGCTTTTTAATTTTTATGCCGCGTTTAACGGCACGATGCTTATAAAGGGTCCGCTGCATGGTTGTTTGTGAGCTTTTTTTTGACTACCAAATTGTATTTTTTTGTTTTTTTACAATGAAATGGGTCACTCGTCAACTGTTTCGTCTTTAGTCATTGCCTTCTCTTATCCTCCGTTTACGTCATAGATTTTGATATTTTTAATTATTTTTTGAGGGGTGGGGGAGGCGAAACTGTAATTTTGCTTGCCTGAGAAGATCTCCTAATGTTTTCTGAAGAACCTCATACTTTAAGGCCCGACGTAGGCCTACTAGGTTTGTTTATAAACATTTTCCTCGGATTTCCAAACAATTTTAGCACAATTATTAACAACACAAAATGATTAATTATTATATTTAGTTGGCTTGCCTTTATTTTGAGAATTTTTGATGCGTTCACAAATGCATCGATCCTAGTCTGTCAAAGCAGACCGGAAGTTTAATCGGAAGTGGGGAAACAATGCTTTCTTGATTTTGTGTTTGAGAGAACAAGAAGAGTTTATGATTAGCGCCAAGTGTTGCAGAAAAGACTGTGAACTATCGCTCTTCCCATGAAGCATCAACCGTAAGGTTAGCTTTAGTCATTGTGTCTGGTGTGGATGATCGGTCGGCCAACAACACCAAATTGATCCCTAATTGCAAGTGAAACGTATAATTTGCATAAACGAAAGGTTGTTTCAAGTGTGAACTTTTTTTTTAGCTAAGGCACCAAGTTGAATTGCAATTGATTCCACTCAACCAATGAGAGACGTTAGAGGATCACTGACATGGCTTGCGCAGAATTGCTTATGCTTGCATGCAACGTGCGTTTGCATTGATGTTTTGTGCAACAGCGCAAGTGGCGCGATTTGGCGAAGGCCGTTGACAGAGTGTAGCGAATTGTTTCAGTCCAACATACTCCGAACGAGGGAAATTGAATAAATTACACCCCATTATTATTTATATCAGTTTTTTTGCTCCCAAATGACAAAGAACTATTTTCTAAATTAAAAACGTTGCGGTAGTTTTACTGCCTGCTGCAACTCTTTCCGGTTTATTCATGTTTTCATGGGATTCATGACACTTGTGTTTGACTCGCACTTATTATGAATCACACTTGTGTACAGCACGGTATTTCATTTTAAATGTTTTGCGAATCAGCTAGAGTTCACTTTATTTGCAAAACCTTGCAACTTTTTCATTCAGATTTTTATATTTTAGAAATTTGTAATTATTTTTTTCCTATAAGTTTATGATGCCTATAACTAGGCTAAGAAACAAGCGAAAAAAAATGAAAATTAAAACTACAGAAAGGCATTTAAGTTTTGTTTAAAAGTTTTTTTCCTCAGCTAAGCAAATTAAAAGCGGAAGTAAATTTAACGGCACTCAAAATTTGTGCTCAGCTCTCCTGCGCTAGTTGGCAAATTAATTTGGACACAACTGATTTTATTTATTTTTTGGAGTTGCTCTGATTGCGCTCTCTTCATGATTCATTGTCTATATTTACCTTCTAAAATAATGAGTTGTTTTGAAATCTTTTGATCCATGAGTTAATGGGATCATTATGGCCAATTATACATTTATTTTTATTCAATTTTAGAAGAAAAACAACTCGCGATTCTACTCAAAACGTAATTACAATATAAAATTATATTTTTTGGGAGGTTTGTTAGAATTTGTAGGCCTATTTTTAATTTACCATCTTTTGTGTTGCATGCGCGACGTGGTAGCAGGAAAATGTCGTCTAAAATCATTTTTTTATTATTATTAAGTCCTTCTGATTTTTCCCAGCCATAGCGATGGTCGGACACCGAAGAAGGACAGTGACATTATCTTAGAATGAAAACTCCACCCTTATACTTGTCCCACCCACACCTTATTTTAGTACTAACTAGGCCTACTTCGTCCGTGATGTTCAATAAGTGAATAACAATACGTAGCAGGCCTGCTGCTGCGTATTATATTCATTATAACATTTGTCCATTGTATCCATATCCATATGCAAATGTCCGAGTTTCAAATCTTTTTTCTTGCCAAAATTGCCATTCTTGTATCTTTATAGCTAAAGGCATGAGTAAAGCTGCTTTTTGCTCGGGCAAAATAGTATGATGGATACTTCTTCCTCTAGTTTTGCCCACTAAAAGTATTGCGACACATTTCAATTAGTCATAGCGAACACTTTCACGTTCAAAACACGTCGACAAAGTTGCAGAATAAAAATATACAGTCTTCGTTAACAGCACGAGGAAACTCGTTAATATTAATCAAAATGACTCAAATAACGGAAAATTTAGGCGTTTCCCCAATTTTGCCTGCATTTAGCCGCCACCTTCAAACGTGCCCCGATTTAAAATGGGGGGCTCCTAAAGGTGGCGGCCATGACCCGTCCATCTTAGGTATAATTAAGGCGCACCCGTCTCCAAACGACGTCTGATAAATAAAAGTAATAGTTAGACGTGTAATTAATACCTGATTTCTGTTTAACGAGTCGCACAATTTAGTGGCCAGTCTGATCTCAGTTTAATTCGCATCCAGGATGGCGAGTAATTATCTTAATCTATAATTCTCCCTTCTTCCTATGCCGGACAAATTTACCTCCTAGGCCACCATGCCGGAGTCAACAAATTCCCGTTAATTTGTGATTGTATTTAAATAGATATTTTTTTAATTTCTCAATTTTTAATATCACGAGGAATTGAAGTTGGCTCGTGAGCCGCATGTTGAGCACGGTTGCCTGTTTCCTTGAACAATTGAGGTTCGGGTTTGATATCCAGGGTTACGTGTGGCATTGTATTTGATTACAAAAATTCCAGAAATTGATTATCGCGCGATACTCCGTTCCGTAGACGGTCGAGGTACCTAGCGATGTCTCTGCTCGTTCCCGTGAATAATCGTCGGAAATCATGTTAAAAATGTGGTCAAGGTTAGATAGACATCTGGGTTCGCATTACTGGCAGCAGCAGCACGCAGTCGCCGCAATTTGCATTTGATCGTCCCGCCCTCCGGTTGCCCCATCACCGTCGAGCTCCTCCCGTTCCGTAAGAAATAACGTTAAATTAATGCCGTTCTGTAGGCGACATGATTGATGTGTTGTCTCAACCCAAATTGGTTTGTTTTCCAGGGATTTTTTGTTTGTTTTCGATTTGGAAGCGTTCAGTGCGTGGTCGATCATGTCTTGGTCAACTCCTATGTACGCGACCTACTGACCGACCGACCGACCGACAAATGCGCGCGGCGCCGATCCACTTCCGCGTGTTGACGGATCTGAGCACACTTTACCCATCAACATACATTCTGCCGGCACGCCACAAGCAATATAATGTCCGCCATTCTTTTCTTTCTTTCTTTTTAACCATAAAGCCAGCTAATCTGACCATATGCACTTATGCTGTCACAGGTAGTTCAGTTGACCTACTGTGCAATATGTAATTCTCGCTTCCAGATATTTGCGAGCAAAGAAGGCGCGGTGTTGTTATGGCAATGACGTCATTGGCTGGGGTTTTTGTGTACGGAATGGCGTGATTGCCATAGCAACAGCATGATTTTCACACCTAGTGAGGAATTCGTGCAAATGCACTCGTAGCCAAGTGGTGCAGGTCATGACGTTATGGTCCAATTAGATTTTGGGAGTCGTGGGTTCGATTCCTTTTACCAATTGGTTCCATTCCTATCCATTATTGCCTTTATAGATATCTTTTGTCGTAAATAAAGGTTCCCATAATGCTTTCCATCCGCAAACAAAAATCCAAACTGAAATGCCGCCATTTTTGTTTCCACTGCATGGTTTGATGCATTTAGCCTTAAAATTAAACGCAAAAGCAAGCCGATACCGGTAGCGTAATTTTTATATTTAAATATAAATGTCTTTTAATTGTAATTGTTTTCATTATCGTTGACTGGTTAATCGGCTTGATTTGCTTATAATGTTTGTTTTTCGTTCGCATGCAGGCAAGGACTTTCCAGTCCAAAGAAGAGCTGCATGGTCACTCCAACCTTACTCGGGTTATGACTGATTGTTCACAGTGCGTGGAAACCTCTGGGCGGACGGCTCATCAGTGATCATTTCATAGTCCAAAGAAGACCATGTCCGTCCGGTGAGCGCAGACACTTTTTCTCCGTAATTGACAGATTATAATTAAACAAATTATGCCTGCCTGACGTAAGTTACAACAGTTGATTCAGTCGAGTTTATAAATTGAATTCAATCGGATGGAATTGAATTGAGCATGAATGGATGCATGAATGGCATAAAATGTGAACCAATCCCCAGAAGGCTCCAGGGTTGTGAAAACATTTTATTTCATTTGAATAGCATTTAAAATCAGCAATAAACGATTGTGGAAACAATAAAACTACAATTGTAGTAAATAAAACCTAAAACTGTCAAAAGTATAAAAAAGGGTTCATCGAGGCCACGCGTACCAATGTACGAGTAATTAAACAATTAATTGGAAAATGCAATTAGACAAAAATGGCATTGATCAATGTAGCCTAATTAAGCAATGTGCGCAGAGTAGGCCGTTGGCCGTCAATGTTATGCTTAAAATGGGCCAACAGTAGTTGACACCCGATGGGTGGGGGACTTGATTGGGGAGCAATTGGCTTCATTCCTGAATTTGTGTCCATAAAAAGGAAATATCATATCCTAAAACGGATACCGTACTATAAAGGTTTGCTTCCCCAGTTACGGGACCTCGATAAGTCGCATCGTAGAATAGGTTTTGAATTTTAAGGACGACAAAAGGAGCGAAAAGTTTTTCTGTTTCAATTCCCTCTTAGCAGCAATAACAAGATAATCAAATTATATTTGGCAAATGTGTGTTATCTGTCTGCATCTGACAGTCTGTCTGTCTGCATCTGAGGTTCTGTCTATCTGTCCGAGTGTAGGCTACTTTATGGGGCGGTTCGGCGGACTTTAATGAGGGTGAACAACGATTCCTAACACCGAGATTGAATGCATGTGAAGTCCGGCGGAGTCCGGCACTTGCACTCCACGCACGGGTTCACCTCCAAGTTGATCGGCATCTTCGTCCCAAGGGGATACGATTTGCCGTCAAATATACACGTGTTCTCTGCAATCAAATCAAATGTCCAAATTACATATAAGATATTTGCAAATT